>JAOQMR010000211.1:13937230-13947762 GCA_027563865.1 Erythroxylum pelleterianum
CATATAAATTCACTCCACTATCAAAGTCCTCAAAATTAAGCAATTCATTTCTCATAATTTTTTCTTAAATTCATCAAATTGTCTTAAATTCATAATTTTGTTCACCAATTTCTTTCTCATCTAATTTCAACTTTTCATCAAAAGTTTGGGGTCCAACAGAAACTACATGGATTCCCTAAATCCATTATTTCAGATAAGGATAAGCTATTTATGAGTTTATTTTGGCAGGAACTCTTCAAGCTCTCCGGAACTATTCTCTAGTTTAGTTCTTCCTATCATCCAGAGACGGATGGACAAACCGAAGTAATGAATCGAGGATTAGAAACCTACCTCAGATGTTTTGTTGGGAGTCAGCCAAGAAGATGGGTGAAGTGGTTATTTTAGGCAGAATATTGGTACAATACCAATTTTAATCAGTCTGCAGGAATGACTCCTTTAAGGGCCCTATATGGGAGGGACCCTCCTACCTTATTCAAGTTGGAAGACCTCACTTCGGCTATGGAAGATGTTAATGAATTAATGAAGGAGAGGAATGCAGTAATTAAGGAGTTGAGGGAACATTTAGAAAAGGCTCAACAACGCATGAAGAATACAATAGATAAACACCGAAGGGATGTGGACTTTGAAGTGGTAGAACGGGTATACATCAAGATCAAACCTTATCGAATGAAGTCCTTAGCAAAGCTGGTGAATGAGAAGTTGAGTCCTAGGTTTTACATACCTTTCAAAATACTTGAGAAAATTGGCAAAGTCGCCTACCGCCTGGAATTACCCCCAAATGGTAAAATACACTCCACTTTCCATGTTTCGCAGCTAAAGAAGTCAGTACGGCCACCCCCTAACCTACAACCATTACCACAGTCATTAACCGAGGACAATAAGTTGCTGTTACAGCCAGAATTGGTAAGGAAAATCTGAAAACTGATTATTGCCATGGAGGGATTTACTAGATCAGGACAGTACTTGGGAAGATTATGAAACTATTGATAAGCTCTTTCCAGATTTTCACCTTGAGGACAAGGTGAAACTTATCGACGGGGGTAATGATAGACCCTTAATTAAGAAAGTTTATAAAAGGAAGAAGGGGCACGTGGGGCTAAAGGTATATTCTAGAAGACAGAGAGATGGGCTGCAAGGGGACAATCTTAACTAACTTGGCAAAAGTAGAGCCCACTGGGTAGGAGTGAGGGAGGAGTATTTCTGCGGAACATGAGGTAAGAAGGGGAAGGGAAAATAGAGAGAAATGGGGAGAGTGGTTAGCCTCTCGAAAGCTAACTTGTAGAGGAAGAAGGTGTTGTCTGGGAGCTCTTGGAGGAGAAGGTCCAGGAGGAGTCTTGTTAGCCTACATTACTGCTATTCTTCTTTTTTTAATTCCTTTGATATAAAGCCTAAGGGATACACTTTTATTTTCTTACAAAGCAATGGGTGTACTGGGTGTTTTGATACTATAATAGAAAACATATAAATAAGGATTGCTAGTGTTCTATCATAATTTTAGAAAAGTCTTTGATAAATCTTCTGTAAAAGTTCGCATAATCTAAGAAACTTCTTTTTGCCTTAACTGAAGAAGGGAGTGGTAGTTTCTCTATGACTTCAATTTTGGCTTTATTTACTTCAATCCCCTGGTGAGAAATTTTATGGTGTAGAATTGCACCTTTTTGTACCATAAAGTGACATTTTTTCAATTCAACACTATATTTGTCTTCTCACCTCTTTCTAACACTTTTTCTAAGTTATGGAGGTATAGATCAAATGTATCACCAAACATAAATGTCATCCATAAATACCTCCATTATGTCCTCAACTAGATCATCAAAGATGGCCATCACGCACCATTAAAATGCAGCAAGCACATAACACAACCCAAATGACATCCTTCTATAAGTGAACGTACCATAGGGACATGTAAAAGTTGTTTTCTCTTGATCTTCTAGAGCAATGGGAATTTGAAGATAGCCCGAATGTCCGTCTAAAAAGTAGTAGTATATATTTTCCACAGGTCATTCCAACATTTGATCTATAAAAAGTAGAGGAAAGTGATCCTTTCTTGTTCCATCATTCAAATTCCTATAGTTGAACACTATCCATCTAGTGACGGTTCTTATAAGAATTAGCTCATTCTTTTTATCATAGATTACCATCATTCCTCCTTTCTTGGGCATAACTCAAACAGGACTCAACTAAGGACTATCAAAAATGGGGTAAATGACTCCAACATTTAGGAGTTCAATTACCTCTCTTTTAAGCACGTCCTTTATGTTCAGATTCAACCGGTCTCCTCTATTAAAAATTTATGTATGCAAAAAGGGTTGATCCTTCTAATGTCAAAGATCTTCCATGTAATGGCCCTTCTATATTCCTTCAGCACATTTTACAGCTTTTCCTTTTAAGCCACCTCTAGAGTTGATGTGATAGTTACTGGTAATTTTGAGTTCTTCTCAAGAAATGCATATTCCAAATGATTAGGGAGTGTCTGCAACTCTAGCTTTTGTGGTTCTTCGATGGAGGCTTTAACATTTTCTCTAATCTCTTTTTATTTCTTTAACTTCTTTTGTTCTCACAAAATGCTTATTGTCTTTATGTTCACCCTCGTCTTAAGTCGTTGACAATTCTTACATATCATTAGACATAATTCCTTACACAATGTCTGAAGTTACAGAGTCATTAATATCAATAAAATAACATGCATCGTTGTACTGAAGCACACGTGTCATAGCATCAAACATTAAAAGTTACCTTTCTTCTCCCACTCTAAGAACTAGTTTACCATCAACAACGTCAATGATGGCTCTAGCCGTACGTAAGAAGGGATGTCCTAAAATCAAAGTTACTTCTTTCTCTTCTTTCATATCAAGTATAATGAAGTCAATTGGGAAGATGAACCTATCTATCTTTTTTGAGAAATTAAAAAAATGTATTAAGAAGCCAATGGAGATTACAAAAGGTTTATATATACAATCAATCATTGTAAGGAAATCTAATGAAGTCACCTTTCATGAAAATTAACAAAATACAAAACACAAAAGTTTGGAATAAAAAAAATTCCTCGATCAGTTTGTTAAGTGAATTAATTACTTTAGGTTTTGTAAGATCCCATTTGTAATATGCTTTTCTATGGAAGATTTGTTTTTGAATTTCCTATTGTTCCTTTCCAGCCATAACCTTTCAATCTTTAGTAATATTCCTCGATGATTCCCCTAAGATATTTAACGGATCTATCAACTAACTGAATGCTTATCCTAGTAGGTTTAGGTTATCCTAATCCCATTTTTTTTGAACAATTTATAAGGCATTAAGTCAATATTGGCACCTAAATCAACTAAAGCATTCTCTACTGACAAATTACCAATAATACAAGGGATAGTAAAACTCTCCAGATCTTTAAGATTCTCAAGTAACTTGTTTTGTAGGATCGCTGAGCATTCATCTCTTAGTTGCACTATAGCAAATTCCTCCAACTTCTTCTTATTAGATAGTAGCTCTTGTAAAAATTGTACATACTTGGGCATCTGTTCTTGAGCTTTAACAAGTGGTAAGTTGATAAGAAGTTGTTTAAATAACTCGAAGAATTTACCAAAATACTAGGTATGGTATGGTGGGCTGAAATTCCTTTACTTTTGGAGGATTTTCTACATCTTTTGTTTCTATTGACTCTTTTAGTGATCCTTCTCTTCGATTTGGGGTTTGGAATCTATTGGTAACTTCTTCCTGCTTCTAAGTGTGATTACTTTCATATACTCATTAGGGTTAAGTTTAGCGGTACTCAGCAGATTCCTCCTTTGCTTTTCAACTAATATTGTTGTCAGTTGATCGAGTTGAACCTCCAAGTTACGTATGGAAGTTTGTTGTCTCTGATTTTTTGCCCTTGATTCCTAAATAAATGTTATTATCATTTCATCCATACTAGGCTTCTTGGGTTGTTATGCTCACTATTGAAATCCTAATAGGGGGTTTTTTTAGGTCAAGTGTTTGAAAATTTCTAGAAGTTTCATGTTATGGTAGAAAGGGAAGTTGAGAGGAAGTTGAAGTGCCTGAAAGTAAATAATAAAGGGAAGTATACTTCTAAGGTGTTTGAAGAATACTACACATCACATGGCATTGCACATATGAAAACTAAACCAGGGACTCCACAACACAATGGGGTTATTGGGAGGATTAACCGAACCAATGTAGAGAAGGTTCGTTGTATGCACAAGATATCTATACTGCTAAAGAAATTTTGGGGACAAGCAGTCTAAACTGTGGCCTACATGATTAATTGAGCTCACTTAGTTTTGTTAGATTTTGAGATTCCCAAGAGAGTGTGGACTAGTAATTAGGATCCCACATATCATCATTTGAGATTTTTTGGCAGCAAGGTATTCAGTCATATGCCTAAGGATTAGAAAAAGAAGCTTGACTAAAAGTCTATACCTTGCACCTTTATTGGATATGGTGTTTGATTGACTCGATTAAGTTAGTCAACGTTGAATTATCCATAAATTCACGGTGTAGCTGTAACTAGCATAAACAAGTATAGATCGAATCCCACAAAGATGATGACTGTTAGTAATTACCATTATCCTATTATCTAGTTTACAATTTTGATTTTTAATTAAAGAAAATAAACCTAAAAATAAATTAGGCAATAATATTGAACAAAGAAATAAGAAATCACCTAGAAAATGATTGATATCAAGAATTAATGTATAGGTTATGAATCCTGCTAAAAACCCTTAAATAATTGACCTCTTATTATGAAATTGTTTTATTAACTATTAGATCATGAAAATTCCTATCGTATGCTAATAATTCACTTGAGACTTCGAACAACTAGTCTTAGAATTATCAACTAATATTATTCATGTTAAAGGTACTAAGATTGCTTTACTAATTTGTTAATTTCGTTATTAGGTTTAACCCTAATTTAAAGGATTTTCGTCGACCTATCTCTAAGTTTGCAATCAACTCCTTTCAACTACGATAAATCTATTCATACATATAAGTTCTCAATATCTATATTATGAAATCAAATTATTCATTAATATTCTGGATCTATTAGGGCATATATTAAACATGCAATTGAATCACAATATATCAGTCAAAATAATTGCATTAAATAAAATAATTAAAATATGTTATAGCAAAAAAACTAGGGTTCATCTTACCTAAATGCTAAAGTTGTTTAGTTACACATAATAGAAAACAAAATCAAACATAAATAGAAAAAAGGAATAGAAAATTAAGAGCTTTTTTGGAAAATAATTAATAGATTCATTCAAAAGGTGGAAATTACAGAGAGAAATGAATATAAACTTTAATAGTTAGAGTTTATACAAACCAACTAACTATATAATCTAAATTTTCCAATAACAACATATTCTATATTCTCATTTGCTACTTGATGTGACTATAGATGAGTTGTTGATGAGGAGTTACTATAATTGTCATTCTAAGCTTGAGATAAAACTTTGTCCAATTGTATTTTTTGTAATCTTCTGCATTCCCAAATATCTTTATATTTCTCATTCTCTAAATGAAATGCACTAGCATAGCAAAAGTAAACTTAAACACCTTTTGATTCTCTTTACTTGTCTTTAGGCCATTTATCTAATCCAAATGATCTCTCCAACTAAGATTGTTGTCTTATTGCTCAGATATGCTGAGAAATTTTTGCCAAAGTTGTCTTATATGACCACACTTAAAGAAGATATGATCTAATGTTCATAATCTCTAAAGCATAAAAGGTCGGATCTATCTGAAATCTATAATTTTTTCCAGTCTTTGGTTCCTAGCTTCTGCACAGCTTCTAACTAGAGAATTAATGAATGGGCTTGAGATATTCCAAAACCCCAAATTAGCTTATGAAGGGGAAATCTTATGAGTGTACCATTCAGTAGCTATTTAGATGATTGAGCAGTGAATTTGTGTGAACTGTGTAAATTTTATTTGACTTCGTCCTCTTGCATCTGATTTAGTAAGTAATTTGGAATGTATTCTACCATTGGTTTGGTTCTCCTGCCCATAAATAAAGAGTTCATAATTATAAATCTCCCTTTTTATCTCTTAGCTAATGTTCTTGCAAGGTAGAAGTTTAATATTTTATTCTAATGGATCTTTCAATGATTTCTTCATGTTGTCCACTTCTATGGATCAAAATTGCCTCTCCTACTTGATCTCTGCCTCTATAATCATCTCTGAATGTCTTCTCTCCTATCTTGCCTTCGATCATATCTTTTTATAGTAATTTTTAGAGTTGTGGGTGATATGAGATTTGATACATAGGCATGGAATAAATCGTGTATAACCTAAAATCTCTAGAATTTATGAATCTAAATGGTATAAGAAACTTAAATAGACAAATACATGGTAGCGTATCACTTCTTTGTTTGAAATCTTTATTTTATACTGTGTTTTAATCTGAATTCTTCTATTTTTTTCCATAGAGGCAATTATAACCTATATATGAACTTGGGTGAATTAAGTACCAAATATGCAATAAAAGTACATAATATCAATAAAATTACATCAAATATGGGTGTCTAAATCTGGTCAAATATGAATCTACCAATGGTGATCAGTTTGGCTTCAGACTTTATGACCTAGAGAAGTAAAAGGTGGTCAAGAGCAGGGATGTGGTGTTCTAGGAGCACAAGAGAGGTGCTTATCTTTTGTGTGGGCATAAATCACCACACTGCAGCTCATTAAATGGAATAGCTAGTTCTTCTTCAATTCCTTTAACTATTGGGCAGTCTATAGGTGAAGAAGATGAAGTATGTGACCAAACACACATTGGTGGTGATTGGATACAATTTGATAATGAGAAGCTATATAAACCACATATAGATAATACCAGAGATGAAACCATTGAGGATATTGAGTAAAGGGAGCAATTAGATCCAATAGTTGATGAAACACAACTTCGAAGGTCAAAAACAGAGAAAAGGTCTTATATAAGGTATCTAAGTTATAAATACCTATTACTTACTAATGACGAGGAGCCTGAGAATGTGTAAAAGGATGCATATAGTGAATAGTATGATCTTGCAAAAGAATAGTACATATGATCTTGCAAAGCTTTCGAAAAACAAAAAGGATTTGAAGAATAAATGTGGGTTCAAGATAAAGAGATATGGCGACAAGCTGGTAAAGCGCAATACAAGGTTGGTAATAAAAGAATTCAGTCAAAAGAAGGGTATAGACTTTGATAAAATCTTTTCACCAGATGTCAAGATGACCTAAATCTGAACAATTTTGAGTCTAACTGCCTATTTGGAACTTAAACTTGAATAGTTGGATATTAAAATAACATTCTTGCATGGAATTTAGAAGAGGAGATATACATAGAGCAGCTAGAAAGTTTCAACACTAAAGGCAAAGAAAATCTAGTCTACAAGTTAAAGAAAAGTGTATATGGCTTAAAACAAGCTCCAAAGTAGTCGTATCGGAAGTTTGATTCCTTTATGATAGATCATGGTTTCAAGTGAACTAATATCAATGCTTGCATATATTTCAAGAAGTTCTTAGGTGAGCACTTTATCATTTTTCTACTGTATGTTGACGATATGTTGATTATGGGTCAAAACATTGGAAGAATCTGAACGTTGAAGCAGGACTTGTCAAAATCTTTTGATATGAAAGATTTGGGACTTACAAAACAGATTTTAGGTATTGAGATAACATAAGAAAGGAAGAATAAGCAATTGTGGTTATCTTAGGAGAGATATATTGAGTGAGTGCTAGAAAGGTTCAACATGTAGCATGCCAAGTTAGTTAACATACCACTAGAATTTCACTTTAAGCTTTGTAAGTGTGCATGTCCCTCAATAGAAAAGGAGAAATATGATATGTCCTCTATTCCATACTCCCCTACAGTAGGGTCTTTGATGTTGCAATGGTATGCACAAGGCCAAATATTGGTCAAGTTGTTGGGATGGTGAGCAAATTCTTGTCAAATCTACGAAAGGTTCACTATGAAGCAATAAAATGGATTATGAGATACTTAAGAGGCACATCAAAGTGGATTTTATGCTTTGGTGATGGCGAGCCAATTCTAGAAGGTTTTATAGATGCAAATATGGTTGAAGATCTCGATGGAAGAAAATTCACTGATGCTTTTCATTCAAGTTTTTAGGGGGAGCCACCTTATGGTAATCCAAGCTACGACTGAAGTATAATATACAGTGGAAGCTTGTAAGGAGATGCTTTGGTTGAAAAGGTTCCTTCAAGAGTTGGATGTGAAGCAAGGAGGCTATGTAGCATTTTTTATACTTAAAGTGCTATTGAATTAAGCAAAAATACTATGTATCATTCCCGTACAAAGCATATACATGTCAGATATCATTGGGTGAGGTTGTGACAGAAGAGCAGCAATTAATGTTGAAGAATGTTTATAAAATTTTGAATGGTGCTAATATACTTACTAAAGTGGTTCCTAGAAATAAACATGAGATTTATTATAAGCTTATTGGTATGTATCTCTAGTTGATGATGGAGAATAACGAGTCTTCCCTATATTTAGGTTGAAGTGGGATATTGTTTAGTGTCAAACCCTATTTTGAGACTTTTGGTAATCATATACACCTTGATAGTTCATGAAAGTGATGAATAAATGAAGACAAAACGGAAGAATATCATTTAGGGAGATACACAATCGTGTAGAGTGCTACACGTCTATGTCTTGAATTACACGACTATATAGATCAACTTTGTAAGTCTCTATAAACTTGTTAAGAAAGTGTCAAAAGGCAAAGACATACACAATCTTGTATACACTTGTATAAGGATACACGACTATGTAACTCTCTATAACCATTTATATTTGTGACTAAGGTGTTGCTGAAAGATACATGTTACTTACACGGTTGTGTAAGTGACCGTGTAAGTTACAAAAAATTTATTTCATGATATAAAAGAGAAAAAGATGTAGGTGTTTGTAGAGGTTGCAGCTGCAATGTCTAAAGATCAGGAAAACAGAGAGAAGGCAAAAAGTGTTGTACTCTCATCTTTGTTTAATTGTTTTGGGGATTGGTTTGAGTGATTCTTGATTATAACTTCAACTTCATTCATGAAACTTTGTGAGACAAGTTCTTGTTGGGGAGTGAGAGATCAACTTTTTCTGTAAATTTTTATTGAGTTTAGTGGATTTATTTGTCAATTTGTTGCATACTTTTCCCCTTTTAATTGGAAGATTTTTTACATAAATCTTGTTTTTGTTTCATTGTTTAAACTTCCTTATTCTCATATTGTTTTGTTGTTGTAGCTTGAAGAGTTCTTTCTTGTCATTGAAATTTGATTGATCTTTTAAAGAATTGTTTTGTTTGTATTCCAACACTTTCATGGTTTGTGAGATGACGACCAAGTGAAGACAAAATGGATGATAGATGAATCAAGACTTTTATGGATAGACGCCCCGTGTAGAGTGCCACATTACCATATTCTCTATTTACATAGCTATATGTATCAACCATGTAAGTCTTTGGAACTGTATGAAGGAAGTGAAAGGTGAAGACATACATGTCCATGTTTGGAACTTACATGGTTAATCATGTATCTCTTTATGATCGTGTACATCTATCAGTGAGGCAATGCTAAAGATACTTAATCACTTACATAGCCATGTATGTGATTGTATATAGTATAGAAAAAACCTATTTCGTCATATAAAAGAGAAGATATGTAGGTTTTCCATATATGAGCAACTAAAACACTAAAAAGTGAGGGAAAACACAAAGAGACCAAGTAGTATGGTACTCTCATCCTTTCATGATTATTTTGGGATTGATTTAAGAGTTTGATGATTCACATATCAACTTTGGTTTCAATCCTGAAACTCTATAAGACAAGTTGTAGCTATGGGGTGAGATATTAAACTTTGTAAATCTTTATTTGATTTTAGTAGATTTGCTTATTAGTTTGGCCCATGGTTTTTGCCTCGGTGTTTCATTTTTTATTAAGTTTTCATTCTAATACTGATATTTGCTGATTAAACTTGAAGAGTATGTTATTGTTGCTTTTTGGTTGATCTTTTAGAGAGTTGTGGAAACAGCTCTATGGTCAAGTTGACATCAACAAACTACTTTATTTAGAGGCCTATGGTAGCATACCTTCTATATTACAGGGATCTCTATGATCCTATTGATGTGGAAAAAAGTGTGAAGGATGATTTTCCTTTAAAAATTGAAAATATGCTAGATCAAGAATGGGAGAGGATGAAACAAAAACACTTTAGGCATGATTAAGATGTGGAAAAAGAAATAAGGACTCTCTAAAAGGAAGATTGCCTATAATAAGGCCTCTCTGATTAAAAGACTTGTAAACTTAAGGTTGAAACCTGAAAAATCTATGTCAGAGTATTTAAGTGATTTTCAGGATATAATCAACAAGCTTACAACAATGAAAATCATTCTTGATGAAGAGCTTGAGCCTTGTTCTTGTTAAGTTTGCTACCGAATAGCTAGGAGATCCTGGTGGTATCTGTTGGGTCCCGAAAATTTTTTCTTTTATTTCATATTTATTTTATCTAATTAATTGTAATTCTTTTGTTATTTCTT
>JAOQMR010000211.1:13949154-13960128 GCA_027563865.1 Erythroxylum pelleterianum
GCATTTGAATTAGTATTTGAAGGATTAGAAGTTGTGTGATTTGTGAGTTTGAATTGAGGAATTGAAAGCTTGATGAATTTAGATTGACATTTACATTGGTTATGAAGTTGATTTACACTTGAAGGATTGAATTTGAGATGATTTGGAGTGTATATGGTGTTAGGATGGAAGATGGAAGCATTAGAAAGGCTTGGAAGAAGGTTTGGGGCACTTTGCCCAGTGTGTGTCCGTTAAACGGACATCCCTGTCCATTTAACGGACCTTCTCGGATGATTTTGGACACTTTGGGCAATGTGTGTCCGTTAAACGGACATGGATGTCCATTTAACGGACCTTCTCGGACGAAAATGGAGTGTTTGGCCAGTCCATGTCCGTTAAGCAGACATGCATGTCCGTTTAACGGACAGCCTCGGGTCAACTTTAGTAATTCACGATTTTGACTAGTTTAGATTCCGAATCTCGCTTTGAGGCCTATAATACTAGTTGTAGATCTGGATGTTATCTTTCCAACGGTATAAAAATGAAAGCAATTGGACATTTGTAGAAAACGTTATGGCATTCACGCCAAGACATGTCACTGCAGGTTTGAGGTTGTGAACATGTTCGATTCTTTTGATCATAACTCCCTCATCCGACATCCAAATGAGGTGATTCTTGAACCAATAGATTCTTAAGACACATATATACCTCTCTATGAAAAAGTGTATCATTTGGAGCTAAATGGAGAGAGTTTGCATTAGAGCAAGTGAGAGGTCAGATGAGAGAGCATGTTTGGAGAATGAGCACCTTTTGGTATTTTGATGATATCTTGAGTTATAGAACTCCGATTGAAGTAATTCTTGCCCCAAATTAAACAAGAGACTTAGAAATATGATTTATATGAATGAGTCAAATTGAAAATTTTGATTTGAAGGTTTCCAAATTCTATTCACAAACAGGAGAATTGAGATCCAGAATAGTGACTGTGTTGTATGATCACACCATTGAGTAAGTGGTGAGCAAATTGTGAGCAAAGTTTTGGAGTGTTATGAAATGGTAATGAATATGACTTGATAATGAAAGAACCTTTCGGGGTGGTATCCACGCTTAAGGTTTCATGTTTTCGCATAAAGGGTTGGGTTCCGGAAGCGGGGTCCAACAGAAAATCAATTGGTATTAATCAATTTAATTTTTGAATAAGTAGTATTAATGATATAAAATAAAATATCCCTATTTAACAATTTATCATTGAATTCATGAATATGATAATAAGGTATACGATTGTTTTCTCTTGATCTTTTATAAGCAGATGTCATGTGAAAGTTGTTTTCTCTTGATCTTCCAAAGCAATTAGAATTTGGAGATAAACTGAAAGTTTGTCTAAGAAGCAGTAGTACATATGTCCTGCCAAATTTTCCACCGTTTGATCTATAAATGGCAAAGGGAAGCTATCTTTTTTAGTTGCATTATTCAACTTTCTATAATAGATGCATATTCTCCATCCAGTGACAATTCTTGTAGGGATCAACTCATTCTTTTCATCGAGAACAATTGTCATTCCTCCTTTCTTTGGTACGACTTGCACAGGACTCACCCAAGGGCTATCAGAAATGGTGTAAATTACTTTAGCATATAGGAGTTTAATTACCTCTACCTTAACTACATCCTTCATGTTTGATTTCCTCCTACATTAAAATTTTGTGCGTGCAAATGACAGGATTGATTCCGCTAATATTTGAGATCTTCCAAGCAATTGCCTTTTTATGCTTCCTTAACACATTCAATAGCTTTTCCTTCTGCTCCACTTCTAGAGTTGCTACGATAATCACTGGTAGTTTTGAATTTTTCTCAAGAAATGTATATTCCAAATGATCAGGAAGTGGTTTCAACTCTAATTCTGGAGGTTCTTCAATGGAGGGTTTTAATCTTGTCTCTGTACTCCTATTTATCTCTTCCACTTTATCGATCTCGTGAAGTTCTCTTTATCTTCATGTTCCTCCTTATCTTAAGTCTCAAAAACATCTTGCTTATCATTAGATCTTGCTTATCATTAGATATAATTTCCTACATAATTTTTGGAGTTACAGAATCATCGACATCTATAAATAAAATAGCAAGATTGATCACATTCAACAACATGTCTCATTACATCAGGAATTCTGAAAGTTACCTCTTCTTCTCCTATCTTCGGAACTCGTTTACCATCACTAGCATCTATGATGGCTTTAGTTGTAGCTAGGAATGGATGTCCTGAGATTAAAGGTACTTCCACATTTTTATTTATATCAAGAATGACAAATTAACTGGGAAGATGAACCTGTAAACCTTAACTAATACATCCTCAATAACCCTCTTGGGATATTTAACTGATCAATCAACTAATTGAATGCTCATTTTATTAGGTTTAGATTCTCCTAATCCCAACTTTTTGAACAACTTATACAATATCAAATTTATGCTAGCCCCTAAATAGGCTAATGCTTTCTTTACGGACAGATCATCAATAATACAAGGGATAGTAAAACTCCTTTTAGATTATCCTAATCCCAGCTTTTTTAACAACTTATACAATATCAAATTTATGCTAGCCCCTAAATAGGCTAAAGCTTTCTCTACTGATAGATCATCAATAATACAAGGGATAGTAAAACTCCCTAGATCTTTGAGCTTCACTGGTAACTTGTTTCATAAGATCATTGGGCATTCCTCATTTAACTACACTGTGGCTAGTTCCTCTAACTTCTTTTTGTTCGATAACAACTCTTTTAGAAATTTCTCATAATTAGGCATTTATGCTAGAGCTTTGACAAAAGGTACATTAATGTGAAGTTGTTTAAAGAACTCGAGGAACTTCTCGAATTGCTTATTCATCTGGTCCTTCTTTATCCTTGTTGGATATGGTTCGGTGGGATGAAATGCCTTTACTTTAGGAGGAATTTCATCATCTATAGTCTTTTCTTGACTCTATCTTGATCCTCCTCCACACTATGTAGTCTAGTATCTATTTGTAACTCCTTTACGCTTCTCAGTGTTACAACCCCCACATGCTCATTGGAGGTTGGTTCTATAGGATCAAGGATATTCTCATTTTGCCTTCCCGCTATTATTGTTGTCAATTGGTCAAATTGCACTTCTAGGTTAGGTATAGATGTTTGGTGTCTCTGCATCTCTCTCTTAAGTCTTGAATAAATCCCAATATTATCTCATCTGTATTCGAGGTCCTTGGTTGTGATGTTTGTGCTTGATATCCTAATAGAGGGTTATTCTTGTGTTGTCCTTGATTCCCCCATGAAAAGTTGGGATGGTTCCTCCATCCCAGATTGTACATATTGCTATAGGGATTATTTCAGGTTCTTGAAGTGTTACACAAGTAATCTAAATGTTTGATTTGATTAGATTGACAATCTTATCCTGGGTGATCTAATCCACACAACTCACACTGCATCACTCTTCCTTATAGAGCTATAGTAATATTGTCTATCTTCTTGCTTAGGGCTTCCACTTGACTTACCAGTCTTGTTACTGTGTTTACTTCATAAATTCCCTATGGCCTACTAGTGGTTCGAGATCTAGCTGAGCACGATTGATAATTGTTCATGGCCATATCCACGATCAACTTTTAGGTAGCTTCAGGTGTCTTGTTATTAAGTGTCCCCCCTAGATGTTGCATTATTAGATTGTCTAGTGTTTTGACTTATTCCATTGTAGAATGTTTGGATTTGCATCCATAAAAGTAGTCTATGATGTGGGCATCATTGAAGCATCTCCTTAAACCTCTCCCAAGCATTGAATAATGATTCCCCTTCAGTTTGGGAGTGAGAAGAGATGTTGTTCCTCAACTTTGCAGTCTTCGCGGGAGGAAAATACTACAGTAAAAAAAATTGTCACTTGATCCCAGGTGGTCAGTGATGAACATGCATAGAATTAAGCCACTACTTTGCTTTTCCTCCCAAAGAGAAAGGAAATAGATGCAATCTGATGGCATCATTGTTTGCTCCATTTTTTTTGAAAGTGTCGCAGATCTCTAAGAAGTTAGAGATGTGCATGTTTGGATTTTCATCTTAGAGTCCATCAAGCTAAACTAACTGTTACACCATCTGAATGATGCTTGGCTCAATCTCAAAATTGTTTTCACGTACAGTTGGTCTCATAATACTGGATTTCATGCCATTTAAGTCTGGCCTAGCATAATCGAACATCGTCCGTGGTTGGTCTACCATGTTGCACGATCCCTCAGTATCTGCGTGACTCGCCAAGTCCTCAATCCGACAATCTAGTTCAAACTCCCTAAGGTTTGTTCTTCAATAATTCCTACGCATAATTCTTTCTATCTTATGATCTATGTCAAGTAAGTTTTTAATGTTACTCTGGGTCATAAACTAACCTAGAGTCTAAATCTAAAACTAAAGAGACACCTTAACAAACAAAAAAAATCAAATAACATAAATAAAAACAAATAAAATAAAGTAATTAAACAAACAAAATCATGTAAAGTAAAACAAAACAAACAAATAAAAGTAATGACTAGATTAATAAAACAAAAGTGTTCCTAATATCACCATCCCCGATAACGGCACCAAAAACTTGATTGACCTAAAGCGTAATAGTCAATATTAAATAGCTGCAAGTGCATGGTATAATTGTAGCTAGTACCGACAAGTACTGATTGATCCCATGAAGATGGTAAGTACTAGTAATTACTATTGTTTTATTATCTAGCCTATGAATTAATTGTAATTTTAATTAAGAAAACTAAAATTTAACAATTAAAGTAAACAAGCAGTACAAATCAAAGCAAAGGATTGATGACACTTAATTAATTACCAATATCAGATGATTAGTATCTAGGCTTTGAATCCCCCTAAACACTTAACTGATTGATTATTGTTATGCAATTATGTTGTTGATTAATTGGGTTGTGGAGATTCCTAAGGTATGTTAGTAGTTGACTTTAAGTCTAACAAAAACTAATCCTAAGGTCTCTAACTGAATTACTCAAGTTAAAACTTATAAGATTGCCTTACCGTGTTATGAATCCCTCTATTAGGTTTGACCCTAATCCATAAGATTTGTGTTGCCTTATCTCTAGGATTGCAATCAACTCTTTCCAATTATCGCAGATCTATCTAAACCTACTATTTCTCAATCGCTAAGTATGAAATAAGATTAATAGACAATAATGAGAACATATAATCGAATATTAATAATCAACAAACGCAATTGCAGTCAGAAATTATTCAAATCATTGTTCGAAATCAGTTAGGGTTCATTTGACCTAGATACTAACAAAAATTTAGCTATACATCGACAAACACGAAATCACATCCATATATATATATATATATATAATAGAAAACAGAATAATTAAAATCTTAAATCTCCATGTATGTTCTCTATCATGTATTCTGACAATGTAGACGTTCGATCTTGCATACCGATGAATCTTTCGATAAAAATCATGCATCATCCACTCTTTAAGCTTCGAATCACCTCTGGAATCACCTTTTAAGGTCTTTAGACATTCTCTGCCGCTCCCTCCCTTCAATTAGCTCCAAAACGTTGAATTTATAAGAAAACCTAGAATTTTGGGTTATGCATGCTCATATGCATAATACGCCAGATATCACGAAATTGCATAGGTTTTCAAAGGTGCATAACCGTGCATTTCTTCCATATTGTTGTTTTTCATTTTTAGCCGCATTTCATCCGGTTTCTTCTCCTTAAGTCCATAGTGGTAATTATTACTTTTAAACATGCTTAAAGCATATTAAGTACAAAATACATAATAAAATTATCAAATATCAAGCAAAATACATCAAATATGGGTGTCAAAATATATTTAAATATTCATCTATCAATCATCTTGGCAAATTTTTGGGTTCAAATAAATCTATATGGCTAATTTAATATTTGTTTATATTTATACTGTTATGGATAAAATTGATATTACAAAACCTATTACAATTGTTTTGACTAGTTAATGTTACAATCTTTGGATGCAAAGGATGAAATGTTTTTAATAGGTCACACTTTGGTATATTGTTAGAGGAGATATCTCTAATGCAAATTTATAGATTGTCTTAAATATTGGGATAGTAGAAATGATCAAATCATTACATGACTTCGTAATACCTTTTTTCCATCCTAATCAAATCATTACATGACTTCATAATACCTTTTTTCCATCCATTCATAAATTAACTGATTATAAAACCATAAAAGAAATTTGAGATTTTTTGGCCAATCGATACAAAACCATTAAAATTCTGTACTGTTACTAGTGAACAACTATTTATAATCTAGAGTAGGAGCTTATTTATTTTGTGCATGATTTTCTCATGTAGGTCCAACCTATTTGGAATAAAATATCTCACACTAAAATTAACAAAAATCATATTCATCTCATTCACGTTCTTATAGTTCTTCAACTTGAGTATGAAGTTGTTCAAGCTTCTCTACTTCATCAAATCCATTATCTACACTAGATGCTACTATTTAAGAAATTATTTCTAAAACGACTCACCTCATTTTATATAAAATTCTACATTCGAAAGTTGCTCTTGTAACCACTTAATCCTCACATCAAAAATATGACAATCACTTTGTAAGAAATGTCATCAAACTAGTCATACTTTTGTCAAATTGTCTTATTGAGAATGTAGATGTTGTCATGGGTTTGACCATATTTTTGAATTCACTTTGTTCAATGTGACCTTTACAGTAAAAAAGGTGAGTTCTTTAAATATAAGAATGTCTCAAAATCTAGATCTTAAATTATTATTGCTACTACTACTGAGGGCTCTACCACGATGAACAATCTTAAGGTACTAATCAAATAGGTTTTTAACTCTAATTCCTTAAATTTTGTTGTCATTGTTATAGCCACTGAGGGTTTCACTATCCTCATTATGAGTGATATTAAGGCACTACTCAAACAGGCTATCCCTTCCAATTCTTCTACTGCCATGCCTGCTACACAAGTAATTCTCATTGGCTTTATGACTCTATATATTGTAATCATATGACTACTAATATTAAAATCTTGTCCTTTCTAAAACTTATTTCTTCCTTACCATCGATCTATATAACATCTGGTACTAAAATTAGCATCACTAATAATGGTCATGCATTTACCTCTAATCTTACTCTTCTTGACGCCTACTACATTCCTTACTTAACTCTCAATCTTATTTTTTTTATTTAGTTATATGAAATATGACTAAATGTCAACTTCTTTTCCCTCATATTATTAGGTACAAGATCCTAATATAGTTTAGATTCTAGGGATAGGTTGTGGGATCGATATTTAAGCTTATCTCTCTTCATCATCCTTGACAAATTATGTATGTAGATATAGCTACCAACTCCTCCATTTAAATGTTTATATTGTTAATTGACAAAATGAGCGGCCTTATCCTTTTAATAATGGTGATTATATTTCTAATAGTCCACTTGACTTGCTTCATTTTTACATCTAGGGTCCTTCTCTTATTTATTCATTGAATGGATTTGGTTACTTTGTATTATTAATTAACAATTATTGTAGGTTCACTTAGATATATTTTTTGAAACATTGTTATGAGTTGTCACAAATTTATATGACATTTTCTACCATTATTAAAACTCAATTTTCTCATACTATTAAAATTATTTATGCAGACAATGTTATAGAGCATTAAATATTCTTCTTTAATTTGATTTTCTTAGTCAACAACATAATGGCATTTAATGTTCATATCCTTATACTTCCTAACATAATAGATGAGATGAACTAAAACACTGCCACATTTTTTATTAAGGTTATTCTCTTCTTCTTTTTTCCTTATATGTAAAAAAAATGTCAGGAAGAAGCAACTTTTCATACTATAAATTGAATTCCCACCTTGATTCTCTATAATTCATCTCCTTTTAAAAAGTTATATGGAAAGTCTCCTAACTATTCAACTCTGCATCCATTTAGTTATTCTTCTTTTATTCATTTACAACCTCATAAACACACAAAATTAGAACCTTGTGTTTGCTTATATTGTTTCCTTGGTTATAGGATATGGTTTGTAGCCATGCCATGCTTCAAAAGGAGTACTTTTTTTGCAAAGCTTTTGTTGGCAATCTATAAAGGTTGTTGCTAGTTGGATCATATTTCAAATAAATTACACATTGCTCATCATGTACATTTTAGGAAAAATACCATGTTCTCTTTTTTTCCTTTTTTGGTTACTCTTTCACAACTGAATCTTTGTTCTTTATCCACTCGTCTATTGAGTTGTTTTCAACTTTTGATATAGGTAATTCTAATATGCTCAATATTAGCCCTAAACCACCCACTCCCATTGAATCTACACCAATTGTTGATCCTGCACCTATACCTACATTTGATACCACTCTTCATTCTTTCACTCAGGTAAGACAAACTCCTCATCATCTTACTATTTCCATTGTTATTTTGCTATTGTATCTTTCCATAAGCCTTGCTCTTATTTTAAGGTGAGAATTGATCCTGTCTGACAATAAGTTATGATTAAAGAACCTTAGGCCTTAAAGAAAACTCATACATGGGATTTAGTTCATCTTCCTCTTAATAAGATACCTATTTGATACAAATGGGTTTACAAAATCAAAACTCATTCTAATGGCTCTGTTGAACATTATAGAGCTTGTTTAGAAGCCACAAGGTATATTCAATTGTATGACATTGATTATGATGAAACTTTTACTCTTATGGCTCAACTAACCTTTATTCACAGTCTATTTAGCTACTGTTACAATTCAAAAAAGGCAACTTTTTCAGATGGATATAAAAAGTGCCTTTTTCTATAATGATTTGTTGGAAGAGCTTTACATACATCCTCCTTCAGGATATCATTCTCCTCGTTATATTTTTAGGCTTTAATGAGTCCTGCATAGATTAAAATAGGCTCTTAAGGTTTGGTTTGAAAAATCTCCAACCTTACTCAATTTGGATTTATTTTTAGCATGTATGATTCTGCATTATTAATTGGACGAAATACTCGAGGCATTGTCCTTCTATTAGTTTTATATCTATAATATGATAATAACGACACCTCAAGTATTTCAAAATTACAATATTACCTTATTAAGCATTTTGAAATGAAGAATTTGGGTTCTCTCAACTATTTTTTTGGGTCTTAAAGTTTCTTATACTTCTTAAGTATATTTTCTCTTTCAAGCCATGTATGCATTTGCTACCTCCTTATTATTATCTTGTTCTTTTGATGATGATTAGGCTGGTGATCCAACAAATCATCGTTCTACCACCAGTTGATATTTCGTATTGGGTAATTCTCTTATCTCTTGGTGTAAAAAAAAGGAAAACTATTATTTCTCAGTCTAATATATAATTTGAATTTCATGCTTTTATTGATGCTACATCAAAATTATTTTGGTTGTGATGATTGTCAACTGATATAAGTATCACATATTCTTCTGCCACAATGCTTCATTATGATAATATAAGTTCTATACAAATTTCTCACTATGATATTTTTCATGAATGAACCAAACACATTAAAATTGATTACCAATTTGTACGCCATCATTTTACTTAAGGTCGACTAAATAGTTGATATAGTTTCCAAAACACACCTTTCATCTTGTTTTTAGGATGTACTTGACAAATTCAAGCTAACATCTAGTATCCCATCTTGACTTTGAGGGGTTATTAAGATTCAGAATAAATAAGGAGTTAAGATTCATATTAGTTAAATTCCCTACAAGATATTCTTGAAAATTCTATTTGTTTAAATTAATGTTAGTTAAAATATATCTTTTATATATATGTATGTATGTATGTATGTGTATATCATGTAGAGTTAATTTTTCTATAAATAAATTACATACTGTATGATGAAAATAAATTGCATAAACATTTTATCTTTAGTATTGCGTTATGACTCTCCGTAACAATGTATAATGGTGAAATATAATTATTTCCTTCTCAAGATTTGTTACTTTTTCTCATCAAGTGGGAATTATAATTAATTCACATTTATCTTATTCTAGCAATGTAGGAAGAAAGAAGCAATTGTATTCAATTAAGATTTTATTTTGTAGATTTCCAGAAGCTCTATTTTTATTACTAGGAGCTTTGGGTATAGCTTCATATGGTTCTAATGAACCAATATTCCATTTTGAAATATCATCCAATCAATTATGCCATATAACTTTGGAAATATTATTGTATATTGGATTTCTTATTGCTTTCACTATCAAATCAATGATATGCCTTTATATAAATGGTTTCCAAATACCCATGGGGAACGAATTTACAGTACTTGTATGCTTATAGTACTTGTATGGATTGATCCAAATCAATGTGAAATTATTGATGCTACACCAGAATTACTTTAGTTGCAATGACTATTAACTGATATGAGTGCCACACATTCTTCTATCACTATGCTTCATTGTGATAATATAAGTTTTATACAAATTTTTCGTGATGACAGTTTTCATGAGCTAACCAAATACATTGAAATTGATTACCATTTTATATGCCATCATATTTTTCATATTAGATAAAATCCTAGCCAGATATTCTTGTATATCTTATTTGTTTAACTTAAGGTTATTTAAAATCCTATCTTATATGTATATGCATATGTATATGTATATGTATATATATATGTATATATATATGTATATGTATAGGTATAGGTATAGGTATAGGTATAGGTATAGGTATAGGTATATGTGTATGTGTATGTGTATGTATATGTATATATATATGTATATTCATATGTATAGGTATAGGTATAGGTATGTGTATGTATTGTTGGATCGCGTACGGTCTGAGTATTCAAAATACGCTGCGAAAAAGATCATACAAGAACATCACATATAATCGAAAACACGAAGGATTAACGAAAATACCTTATTTGCATGGGTGGATTGCTTCTTATTCGGATTCCAAGACACTGCAAATCGTGAATGCCCTCTACCGGTATCCACACGAGCATGCACGATCCGGGCTGCGGC
>JAOQMR010000211.1:14020190-14030624 GCA_027563865.1 Erythroxylum pelleterianum
CAACAGGGCTCTGTAAAATTGGCGGACTGGTCAGATACTGCTTCAAGTGTTGGAATGCTCTTTCACATTCTTCCGGCCATTGGAACTGGACCACATTTGCTTTCCTCAAGATTTTGAAGAATGGGAGGCACTTGTCTCCCAGCCGGGATACGAATCTACTCAAAGAGACTATCCGCCCAGTCAATATTTAGACTTCTTTCAAACAACGTGGCGAGGGCATTTGGATAATGGCTTCGATCTTCTCCGGGTTCGCTTCGATCCCTCGCTGAGTTATCATGAATCCTAGAAATTTGCCGGATGCCACACCAAAAATACATTTTTCCGGGTTCAGCTTCATCTGGAACTTATTGAGGGTGTGAAAAACTTCTCTGAGATCTTTCACATGCTCAGCCACCATTTTACTCTTGACTACCATATCATCCACATAAGCCTCAACCGATCGCCCGATCTGTTTTTTTAAGACCTCCATTACAAGCCGTTGGTAAGTGGCCCCTGCATTCTTCAAACCGAATGGCATCACCTGGTAACAGAATGTGCCCTGGTCCGTTATAAAGGCTGTCTTCTCCTCATCTTCGAGGTTTATCTGAATCTAGTGATAACCCAAAAAAGCGTCCAAAAAACTGAGTAATTCATGTCCCGATGTAGAGTCCACCAGCTGATCGATTTTGGGCAGGGAGAAGCTATCCTTCGGGCACGCCTTATTTAAGTCGGTGAAGTCAACGCACATTCTCCACTTGCCATTCTTTTTCTTCACCAGCACTACATTTGCCAGCCATTCGGGGTACTTGACCTCCCGAATAAACCTGGCATCGAGCAGTCTTTCAATCTCTTTCTTGATTACTTCCTGTCTCTCTCTGCTGTGCGACCGCTTTTTTTGCCTGACTGGTTTGTAATCGGCCCGGATACCAAGGGAATGTGACATTACCGATCGAGGGATTCCAGACATGTCGCTCGGCACCCAGGCAAAAACCGATCTATTTTCTACCAAGCAATTCGTGATCTCTTTGAATAGGCCTTTGTCCAGCTCGGAACCTAGATGTGTGAACTTGGACCGATCTGTTTTATCCAATACGATCTGTTGTGTTTCTTCCACGAGATTCATCCTTTCTGTTTCTTCATCAGCTCTCATGTCAAGAGAGCTTGCCAACACGACCGCTTCATCTAGTGTTCCGACTTCTGCTAAGTAGCATTCCCTAGCGATGCTCTAAGTGCATTTTGAGTGGCTCTTCCTATTATGGTGTTGTATGCTCTCTCGAACTTGACGACCAAAAATTCGATACTCTTCTCCATTTGACATGGCTTCTGCCCGAATTTCACACTCAACAATACCTGGGCGAACGGGTGGGCCAGTGTTCCAGTTACTCCTTTGATGGGCCCGTCTGATGGCAACAGTCGATCCTTTGGTATCCTCATTTGCTCAAAAGCATCGTAATATAGTAGGTCGACTGAGCTGCCTGTGTCGATCAGTATTCGTTTCACTTTGTTACCCTAAATGCTCAAAGCGGTCACCAGCGCATCATCATGAGGACGGTATACACCTTTTAGATCGGATTCGTCGAACGAGATCACCACATCGTTCGACTTCCTTTGCTTTACTGACGGGTTTTTAACGATCTGCCCAACATATCTTTTTCCTCCTTTATCGGTCAACCTTTCGACTGCGCCACTTCCAAAGATCGTGTTGACAACGATAACCGATCGGTCATCTTGTTGTTTGGCGCTACTAACATCTCCTGTGCCAAACTATGCCCCATGTCGGTCTCCTTTGTTTCTGCGGCTTCTCCATCTGCTCGGGCTGGAACTCGTAGCCAGAGCGACTCGGTCGGTCGTCGCACCCAATTGCTGAGCGGGGGCTTGCTGGTGCTCTGGTCGCAACTGCAGGTTTTGGCGAATCACTGTATCAGCGTCATCCTCCAAAGCTTCACTTTGCACTTCCTGGTCTCGATTTTGAAGCCAGAGGTGACCATTCGCGTGAGAAGACTGTGCGCGAGATTCAGGCTGTGTTGGTGGGAGAACGGCAGGAGATGGTAAGGCCATCCTTTGCAGCGCAAGTGCCGTGACGGCGGCAATACCAGGGTTAGCTGCCGCCGCCTGACTGATCTGCGTGGTTCTGGACGTGGTACCCGGACGCTGGGCCCCACGGTGGGCTCCAAATAGTTCAGCCAGATTTTGCTGAGGCTGGACGTCGTTGTTCTGATCCATGGACTGTACGAGTCTGACTGTAAGATACCTGGAAAACAGATAACGGCAGGCCGGGAGTTGATTCCCGGGAAGCCCCTCCGATGCTCAAGTCAGTATATTTGTGAGGTTTTGATAGCTAAGAATATGAATAACAACTAGGGTTTTTTGCTCATACCTCAATCTGGTGAGAATAGTACCTTATATATGTCGTGGATGTTAAGTTTACGTAGGTCTTTGCATTTGCATGGGAATTTAATACCTGATGGGCCGATCGGGCCGTAGATGTGTTAAGATGGGCCGATCGGGCCGTAGATGTGTTAAGATGGGCCTGGGCCTAGCACAGCCGACCCAACCATTATTTATTTTCAACTTGAATTTGAAAGTGCGGAAGGAGATTTGATCGGTTTTTGTTGGTTGCTTGATACAAAGCAACTTCGTTAGCAATTGTTAATTTTTTTAAAAAATACAAATAGAAAATTTAAACATGCAAATAACAATTAGAGCTCGATAAACCTACTAGCTCTATAAACCTATTAACAAATAGTAGGCATGATTGTTTTTTCGCACAAAATCCCAAATTTTACCATGTTTTTGATATTTTATTCTAATTAAACTATATATTTATAGAAATTAGTTTAATAATTTTATATTATTTATTTTCAACTTGAATTGAAAGTGCGGAAGGAGATTTGATCGGTTTTTGTTGGTTGCTTGATATAAAGCAACTTTGTTGGCAATTGTTAATTTTTTAGAAAAATACAAATAGAAAATTTAAACATGCAAATAATAAATTGAGCTCGACACATCTTGCTTATGTCTGTAAGACCCTCATTAGCTTAATCAACTTTTACTTGTGATACAATAGTTTAACCTAAAGTTTTACTGAGCTAACTCATACCCCATGAAAATAAATCACTCTCAATAACACTACCATCTCTTGCTAATTTCAACAAAGAATTTTAGCAGTAATGATTGTTAATAAAGATGATAATCAAACAATGATTAAATGAATAAAGACAACTGAGATAAAAATACTCCTCTAAATAAGCGGTTTCATCAACAAAAACACGTGAGATAAAAACACTCTCCTACACGTTTTTCCCTCAAAAATAATATCTTCCCACCAAAACAACCTCTCAATAGTCTAGAAATTTACGTCATTGACATGGATTGCAGCTGCCAAAAATGAGACAGATCAACGAAAGATCCAGCTGCCTTAAATGGATAAAACTACTGAAATAGATTGTCAAAAATGGTCCTAAAATCATGATGAGTAATTTGATAATAGAAATAGAGAGGGAAGACCGAGAGTAGATAATAGACAAGCAAGTGGAAGTGAATATTTTTCTCCTTTCTTTTATTGATGCTACTACAACTTTATATAACAATTCCAGCAAAAGAATGTTACCTAACTTGCTTATTTGTCTCACTTCTCCCATGAAAATAGAAACTAATAGATAACATAATATTGAAAGAACTAAAATAAGATTAACGATAATTCAGCAGAGAATCAGCAACAACTCTTGACGTGGTCTCTCTTGGACTAGGTCCCTTGAACAGGTCCGTACATGAAGAAGGGAACGTATCATGCTCCTCTACCAGCAACATCCTTGTCCTCAAGGATGAATTCTAGATATTGTTTTGAGAACCTCCATAAGTTTTCCCAAGTCTTATCTTCACGATTAGTACCTTTCCATTGAATTAAAACCTCTGTTTTAGGATGATAATGGCCTTTTTGAATGACTCTCCTCCCAAAATACGTTCAGGCTGTGGTAAGATTGAATCAGATGGAGAAATTGAAGGGAGTTATGCCATGCCCCTTTCTTGTCTGGTAAATCTTCACTTAAATCCGTATCTTCCTCATCCACAACTTCTATCATGAATAATTGAGGACGGCTACATCAATGACCCTGAGTAAATTTTTCATCGCAGTAGTAACACAGGCCTTTATCACGTCTCTCTTTTGCTTCTTGAAGTGATATTCTGTGAACTGGCATGACTGGTACGGTGTCTGTAGCAGTGGATTTGGTGTTTGGCGCAGGTCCAAGTAGTCCAGCCATATTGTTTCCTTGAACAACCCCGTGGGTCTTGACAGCAGGTATTGCTTTCTTTTGTAATGTATTTCGCTCTTCGATTAAACGAACAACTCCAATAGCAGTGGCTACGAACTTTGGTTGTTTCATTTTGATGTCTAGTCTCACCTCATCCTTTAAAGCTGCAATAAAACAACCCACAAGAAAAGATTATGGTAAATCATCAACTTTATGTGATAATTTTTCAAATTGTTCCTGATATGCTGCCACAATGGTAGTTTGTTTTAATCTTGTTAATGCTTCTGAAGGATCTTCATAATCGGTGGGCTCGAATCATTGAAGAACAACTTTGGTAAATTCATCCTAAATCATTGGTCCCTTGAATTTACTGAGCCACAGATGCCATTGCAGAGAGATGCCTTTCAAGTGAAAAGAAGCAAGTTGTACTCGCTGGGTTTGGACTATTTCTTTAAATTCAAAATAATGCTCCGCGTTGTATATCCAAGCATGCAAATCGTTCCCATCAAACTTGGGAAAGTTGAGTTTTAGGTGATGGGTATTTAAGTTTATGGTGTTGCTACACCCGGTTGGGAGAGGGTTTCCGTGGGTATTGCGAGGTGGGCTGTTATGGGGTGGTGGTTGACGTGAATGTTGAGCTTCGGATGAGGCGAAAGGGTTTTGGTTGTCAGATTGTTCCTTTAGGTGAGTAACAGTTGCTTCGATAGTTTACATTTTGGTCATGAAGGTCTGTAGAGTCATCTGTATCTGATCATACATAGGCTCGTGTCTTCCCAAAGCTTTCTGAACCTCGTTTCTAAACTCAACATTAGTTTGTTGGCGTGTTCCCATTGAGCAGACGGCTTTGATACCAAATGATGAGTAATTTGATAATAGAAATAGAGAGGGAAGATCGAGAGTAGACAATAGACAAGCAAGTGGAAGTGAATATTTTTCTCCTTTCTTTTATTGATGCCACTACAACTTTATATATCAATTCCAGCAAAAGAACGTTACCTAACTTACTTATTTGTC
The DNA here is from genome assembly GCA_027563865.1 of Erythroxylum pelleterianum. Classification (NCBI taxonomy): domain Eukaryota; kingdom Viridiplantae; phylum Streptophyta; class Magnoliopsida; order Malpighiales; family Erythroxylaceae; genus Erythroxylum; species Erythroxylum pelleterianum. The sequence continues at coordinate 14,025,437 of JAOQMR010000211.1, forward strand.
TCACTTCTCCCATGAAAATAGCAACTAACAGATAACACAATATTGAAAGAACTAAAATAAGATCAATGATAATTCAACAAAGAATTAGTAACAACTCTTGACGTGGGCTCTCTTGGACTAGGTCTTGAACAAGTCCGTACACGAAGAAGGGAATGTATCAAGTCACCACAAATTTGCACATTATCTTAATTTTATTCCAATTAAATTCTATCATAAGATTTTATCCTTAAAAAATGGGATAGATCAACGAAAGATCCAGCTGGCTTAGATGGATAGAACTACTGAAATAGATTGTCAAAAATAGTCCTAAAATCACGACAAATCTGCACATTATCTTCATTTTATTCCAATTAAATCTTATCATAAGATTTTATCCTTATGCAGACTCCAAAAATGCGTCAAATCAATGAAAGATCCAGCTGCCTTAGATGGATAGAACTACCGAAATAGATTGTCAAAAATAATCCTAAAATCACCAGAAATCTGCACATTATCTTCATTTTATTCCAATTAAATCCTATCATAAGATTTTATCCTTATGCAATCTTATTTTTGAGGAATCCACAAAGGCATCATAATAATATTTCACAAATAACCAACTATGTTCGATTACAATTAATGTCTAAAATAACTTAATTAAGATATCTTAACACATATCTTAATATAATTCATAATTATTTATAGTATTTTTATTCTTAAAATTATTTTTATGAATTATTATAAGAATTGTTATAAAAACAAAACAAGTTAAACATATAAGATAAGAAATTTAAAGTTTAAAAAATAAGGGGGCTTGGTTTGAGAGTTTGGGAACGAAGGAATGAAATAATTGTAAAACTGTGTTTGGTTTGGGATTTTCAATTCCAAGGGAATGGATTTATCCCAATAAATTTGGGAATCTACTAAACCCACCAAGGGGGTGGGTATCGAGTTTTCATTCCAATCTAAGTTTTCATCACGTTTATTTTTTACTCTTTTATCCCCAACCTTTTGCCCTACCATCTTCTTTACTTCCTTATCGCCTCTCAATTCCTTACGATCTCCCATCCTGCCTTATCGCGTCTCATCAATGAAGGAATTTTTTGTTTTGCACCTCCAAGTATATTTTCTGAAATCCCTCATTTTAATTTGATGTTAAATAAACTGGATAAAACCTGGTTTCATCTCATTGTAAATAAGGCTTTTGCTCCTTTTTTTCCCTTATATATTCTCGTTTTATGATTTAATCAAGAGAATAACCAATCTGCTATATGGTTTGATTGATGTGAAAGTACATATAGTTATAGACTGAATGACAATCATAAAACCAATCTGCTTTTTTTCCCCTTATAATTGTTTTGTGATTTAATTTGATTTTTCGTATATGGTTTTAACTCTTAAAAAAAGGAAAAAACATGTAGCGAATCATCTTCTACGTTGGTATTTGTTTATTTGTTTTGTAAAGCTTTTAATGACTTTCAAGAATAACGAAACAGAAGCACTTTTTACAGTTTTTAACCTTCGTATAAAGACACAAGCCCTTCATCTTTGTCCAATGTATGTTTCTTCATAAAAGTCATGCCTTTTTTGTTTTGATAAAGCCTTAATCTTTGGATAAAGAGAAGAATTACTTTTATTTAGTTTTACAATTTAACAATTGTATAAAGACGTTCTTGAATTTATTTGTTGTTATTGTTTAACATCTATAAAACATAAGCATATTTTAAAGCTTTACATATCTTGCATGCTTTTGGATTCAAATTAAAAAAAATTCTAGTTTCTCAATTCCAGTTGCGTGCTTTTGGATTCAGATAAACATATGAAGGGCAAATTATTTTCATTTTTATTGAGGGTAAAAATGGTATTGTATTATCTTTCACTCCCATTAATGAAACAAATCAAACAATATTATTGGTATTAATATAAAAACCCAAGTTACAAACCAAACATCATTTTTTTTAATTTTCATACCCATCCCCATCTCCTACTATTATACCCATATCTATTGCCAACCCTGTGCTTAAACCAAACGCCTAATTAACTGATATTATATCACTATAAAATCGGCTAAAGATTAAATAAAATTAAAAAATTTAAAATGTGATTAAAAGATATTACCCTTATTCATTAAAATTTTAAAATTTAACTAAAAATAGGTTGTTAAATGAAAATTAATTAAATAATAATAATTAATATCATAATAATTGGAATATTCATAATTTATATCTTAGCCAAGAAAAAAGAATATGCAAGATAACAAAATAACACTGTATCAATAGTGAGATTCTGGATTAAATGTTTCCTTGTTCCAAAAGGTTGAGCCCCAACCCAAGGGCCCCAGTCGCAGGCCCGACCATCGCTGGAGGATTGAATCACGGTCTGATCCTCAGCAGCCCCCTACCAGAGCGGTCTATTTCTTACGTTGCCGAGAGTCGAACCTAGGACCTTGTTCCAACTGACCCTGGTAGTTTGCCACTGAGGCAACCCGTGCGGGCAAAGAACCTGTACTAAAAGAGAACTTACACAGACGTGAGAAAAGTATTTCTGTCAGAGCCATGAAGCTGTACTGAAAGAGAACTTACGCAGATATGAGAAAAGTATTTCTGAAGAGTCATTTAATTGACGGGAAGGAGCATTCATCGAAAAGCTTTAATGCAATAAGTTCAATAAATAGAGAAATGAAAAAAAACATTGACTAAACAGGCCATTAGTCTATTTTGTATTCTGTCATAAATGTTGAAATTTAAAATACATTTTTAACAGCAACAAAAGAAGAAGAAAAAAGGTTTGTTGTTATCATCCTGTTCTATACAGTATAACAGAAGAATGGTTTAATGTAACTTTGAGCAGTTTTAGATTGAGAACATCTTTGGCTAGAATCTTTAAATTTTATTTATTTATTTGTTATAACTGCTCAAACAGAATATTATCACTGGTTAAAAAATAATATAAATAAAAAAGTAGATTATGTCGAATTCTTAAAATATAAATATAATATAATTTTTATTTTGTAATACTAGATATTACCATGTATATAAAATATATATTAATTAGTAAAAATTAATTAAATTCACCTGTTATTTCTGTAAAATTTTAATACTTAAAGTTTTAACCTGAAAATTTGTCCAAGTGCTTGTAATAATCTAATGAACTATTAATAATTTTTTAAAAAATATTTGATGATAAATGACTTTTATAATTTTTAAAAATTAAAATTTTGAAAAATCATAAAACATAATATATATGTTCAAATGTTATCTAATTTTATAAGGCATTCAAAATGAATACAAATATTTGTAAATTTTATCATTAACAATATTAAAGTGGAATTCGTATATATATATATATATATAAATATATATATAATGTTTATAATATTTAAAAGGGTTAATTACAAAAAAAATTCAAACTTTGCTTAGTTTTGTAATTATAGCCCGAACTTTAAAAAGTGATAATAAAATTCTCAAGCTTTCAATTTTTTTCAATTTTAGCCTGACGTTGTTGAGAATTCAGACCTCCTGAACCTACACCCAAGGATATTTGATAGATAAAAATATCAAAAAATAAAGAAATAATAACAACACAAGAGAATTTACGTGAAAACTCCCAAACCGAAGAAAAAATCACGGGCAACAAGAAGAAAATTCACTATGTAAAAAATGCTTACAATCACATAATTTTTCCTCTCACCTAATCCCCCAATACACTAACACACCCACAAAGAAATGCCCACAACAAACTCTCCAACTCTCACCTCAAAAGAGGAATTTAACTAGAGTCAAATTTGTCATACAAATCTTTGACTTTGTATTAGTGCATTAACCAAGGAAATAGCAACCTCCTTATATAGGCAAGGACCTTGCCCCAATTGTTTCCCCCACCAATATGGGACAAACAAAAGAGTCAAAACTCAACAATCTCCACCTTGGCGACTTTGGTTGATCCCACAATCACACTCTACCTCAATTTAGATCTCCTGAAAATAACATAACTATCTATGTAGAGAATTATCATGCTTCATAGCATCATGCTTCACCATAAAAGCATACTCACTCAAAATAAATCAATTCCAAGTCTTTTACTTCGGCACATGTTGAAAATAACCTTGCTGAAAAATAATGGTGCAACTCCCATATTTGGCTTTCCTGAAAGTTCATCAGTCATTAACATAAATTCCACCACACACCTTGCATTAATGTCAAATCAATGCCAGTGTGCAAACTTGGGGGCCTACTAATAGTAACACATCCTCTAGCATGAAAACTTTGGGATTAACGGTATGTTATGAGGATGTACATCCCCCCGCCCCCCACCCCTTTTTTAGAGAACAAAATCATCATCCATGGAGATAATATTAGCGACATTGTCAGTCTTTCCATTAACTGACCAAGAGCCTCTTGTCGAACCTGCTCCACCTCTCAAACAATTTTTCCTCACATGCCCATATTGTCCACATGTCCAGCATACTATGTTTTTTTCATGGAGTTCTTCTTTCGATATCTAGCTACCACCAGAGTTAAGTTTTCAGGAGGAACATTTCTTCCACCACCTAGTCTTCTCTATTCTGAAAAGAACTTTCCAGTAACTTCAGAAAAAACTATCTGCTCCTTCCCATGAATCAAAATCGGTTTCATGTGTTCATATGAAGGTGGAAGAGACCAAATGAGTCTCAAAGCTTGATCCTCATCATCTATACGAACTCCAATAGCCTCCAGTTCAGAGACGATCCCATTGAAAACACTTAAATGATCTGAAATTATAGTACCTTCCCTCATCCGCAGTGTATGAAGCTGCTCCTTTAGGTATACCCGATTTGAGACGCTCTTTGTTTGATACAACTCCTCAAGCTTTTTCCAGAGCTCCTTCGCTGTAGATATTCCATTTACATTCGCAAGGACATTCTTAGCCAAACACAATCGTATCTCACTTGTTGCTCTCAAATCCAGATCCTCCCAAACTTCATCGCTCATACTAGATATGTCCGTACTAGTCGTATTGCCAGTATCACTAGTAGTAGTGTTGATACCAGGGATTTGTCCGCCTTTCAATGCCGTGTGTAATCCCGACTGAATCAAAATATCCCTGACTTGCACTTGCCATAAGCCCAAATTGATTCTTTCGTCGAATTTCTCCACCTCAAATCTAAGAGGATTCGAAGCCTTATTTCCTGACATTTTTCTTGTGCTCTTCTGCCTTGATGAATTTTACC
>JAOQMR010000211.1:14041391-14052638 GCA_027563865.1 Erythroxylum pelleterianum
TCTTGAAGATTTTTAAAGATAATTACATGCCAAAGATCTATTTGGACAGGAAAATGAAATAATTTCTTGATCTGAAACAGGGAAATCTCATTGTAGCTGAGTATGAGGTACAATTCAATGAACTAATGGGGTATGCTCCTGCTCTAATCCTGACTGAAGAAGATAAATGTAGGCAGTTTGAGGACAGTTTGAATATGGAGATCAGGACAAGATTGGCTATTATAAATCTGAATAGTTTTACCAAGCTACGAGTTGCTTCGATTTAGATTAAGCAGTTACTAAAGGATGAACAAGGAGAGTATAGACAATAGTTTAGGTCTAAGAGGCATGGTGAGTTTCAAGCTGACTATGGCAGAAAATTTAGTAAATGCAAGAATAGACCATCACGATCACAATCTAGATCGAGGTAGTCAGAGTTTAGACCTAGAGGCCGTTTTGGTCATTTTAGTGGTGGTAAAGGCTAGGCATCTGGAGGACAGACTTATGGCAGATAAACACAACAGATTCCCAATTGTGAACATTGTGGAAAAAGATATGGTGGAGTGTGTTGGAAGGTATTGGGAGCTTGTTATCATTGTGGCTCCTTAGATCATCAGATTAGAGACTGTCTAGTAACTTTAGGTGCACAGTCTGGAGTGAGAGGAGAACTAGTGACGGAGATCACTATCTAGCAGAGCAAAGCCAGCGGAGCAGGACAGAGAGGTAGAGGTAGGGGTAAATCAATCTCAGCAGGTCCTAGTGTTAGGACTAAAGTACGGAGTAACCAACCACATTCTCAGGCCATGATTTTTGCTATTACTAGACAGGAGGCACAGAGTTCCCCATATGTTGTTGCAGGTGTGTTACATGTCTTTCATCTCGAGGTATTTGCATTGTTAGATCCCAGATTTACGCATTCTTTTATTACTCCACGTCTATCATCTCAATTGCATTGTGTGAGAGAGATGATGGGATTTGGATTATAGGTGAGTACTCCAGTAGGTAGTACTATAGTGATTGGAGAAGTATGTAGAGGGTGTATTATTTAGTTTGACCAGGCTGTATTGAAAGTCGATTTGACAGTACTGCAGTTGAAAGAGATAAACCTTATTTTAGGTATGTACTAGCTTACTGCTCATATGGCTGTGATGAATTGTTACACTAAGGAAGTTATTCTTAAATCTCCTACTTAACCAAGAGTAATATTTCGAGGTGTTAGTCAAGCAGTGTCAGCTAGATTGATTTAATCAATGAGCGTTTTTAGACTAATTTGAAGTGAAAGTCAGGCTTATTTAGCCTATGTGACTGATCCCAGAGTTGAGCAGACATTACATGATAGTCCTGTTGCTACAGATTTTCTAGATGTCTTTCCCACTGAATTATCGGGATTACCACCAGAAAGGGAAACAGAGTTCACCATTAGCCTTGTCTCAGATGCTACTTCTATATATGTTCCTCCTTATAGGATGACACCTGTGGAACTTAAAATTCAAGTGCAAGAGTTGTTAGATAAGTGTTTTATTAGACCCAGTTTGTCACCTTGGGCAGCTCCAGTTTTATTTGTGAAGAAAAAGGATGGGACTTTGAGATAGTGTATTGATTATAGTTAATTAAATCGGGTGACAGTAAAGAATAAGTATCCCTTACCGAGAATAGATGATTTACTCGATCAATTACAAGGAGCTTAGGTATTTACTAAACTAGATTTAAGGTTAGGGTATTATCAATTGAAAATAGCAGAAGCTAATGTACCAAAGAGTGCATTCAGAACCAGATATGAACATTTTGAGTTTTTGGTGATGCCTTTTCGATTGATGAATGCTCCGGCTACCTTTATGACATTGATAAATAAAGTATTCCAACCTTACTTAGAATACTTTTTTATTGTATTTATAGACAATATCTTGGTGGATTCGAGGAGTAAAGAGGAACCTTATGAGCATTTGAGGTTAATTTTACAGCTAATAAGAGAGAAGCAATTGTATGTTAAGTTCAGTAAGTGTAAATTCTGGCTTGATTAGGTGGTTTTTTAGGTTATATAGTATCTGGACAAGGCATACAGGTAGACTTAAAGAAAGTTGAGGTAGTGATGAAGTGGGAAGCAACTAGAAATGTGTCAGAGATTCAAAGTTTTCTTAGACTAGCAGGTTATTACAAGAGGTTTGTTAAGGAGTTTTCATTGATCTCAACCCCTTTGAAAAAGCTTTTGAGGAAGAACGTATCTTTTCGATCGACTGATGAATGTCAAAGGAGCTTTAAGGAGTTAAAACATTGATTAACTACAACAGAGATGTTGACTATTCCATCTGGATCTGGAGGGTATGTTATTTATATTGATGCTTCACACCAAGGGTTGGTGTGTGTTTTGATGTAGTATAGTAGAGTGATTACTTATACTTCGAGATAGTTAAGGCCTCATGAGTTCAATTATCTAATTCATGATCTAGATCTTGTTGCAATAGTATTTGCTCTGAAAATTTGGAGACATATTTATATGGTGAAACATTTCAAATTTTTACAAATCATCGAAGTTTGAGATATTTGTTGAGTCAAAAAGAACTTAATATGAGACAAAGGAGGTGGATTGAGTTGCTTAAGGATTATGATTGCACTATAGAGTACCATCCAAGTAAGGCTAATGTTATAGCTGATGCATTAAGCAGGAAATCCAATAGAAGGCTAATGTTGTAGCTGGTGCATTAAGCAGGAAATCTAACAGCAGTGTGGCACAAATTCAAGCATCGAGGTTACCAAATCTAGTTCAACTGAGAGCACTGAACGTTGAGCTAAGGGGAAGAATGAAGTAGTATTAGCTATGTTTAAACTTAGACCAGTATTACATGATAGGATCAGAAAAACGCAAAGCAAAGACCCAGAATTAGTGAAAATTATAGAGAAGTTAACACAGAATCTAAGTTCTGAGTTTGAGTTGAGAAATAATATATCGTAGTGGAAAAAGAGATTATGTACCAAATGTTGATGGTCCGAGAAAAGAAATTTTAGAGGTAGCACATATAGCAACCTATGTTATGCATCTTGGTACTACCAAGATGTACAATACTCTGAAACAATATTTTTGGTGGCTAGGGAAGAAGAAGCAAGTGCTGAATATGTTGACATGTGTTTGACATGTCAACAAGTTAAGGCAGAGCATCAGGCACCAGTTAGAAAACTGCAGTCATTACTTATTCCAGAGTGGAAATGAGAGAAGATTACAATGGATTTTATTATGGGTTTGCTGAGAACTCTAAAGTAGCATGATGCTATATGGGCCATTGTTGACAGATCGACAAAATCAACTCATTTATACCTATTAGAGAGAATAACATACTAGATCAGTTAGCTCGGAGATATGTAAATGAGATAGTGAGGTTATATGAGGTCCCAGTGTCTATTGTATTATATTGAGATCCTAGATTTACTTCTAGATTTTGGGCAGCCTATAGACAATATTGGGTAAAAGGTTAAATTTTAGTGCAATGTTTCATCTTCAGACAGACGAACTAGAGTAAGGACTATTTAGACTGTTAAGGACATGCTTAGGGCTTGCGTTCTCGTTGAATTTACATACGATAATCATTATCATAGTAGTATTAGTATGACTCCATATGAGGCATTATATGGTAAAAAGTGTTGAACACCTTTGTACTGGGATGAAGAAAGCCTAAGGATTGTTGAAGGTCCATAGTTGATTCAAGATACTATTGATAAGATAAAATTGATTCGCAGTAGGATTAAGCAGCTCAAGATAGGTAAAAGAGTTATGCAGATCAACACCAGAGGGATTGTGAGTATCAAGTAGGAGACAAAGTATTTTTGAGAGCATTGCCCTAGTGAGGAGTGCTAAGGTTCGGTAAAAAGGGAAAGTTAAGTCCTAGGTATATTGGTCCTTAAGAGATTACTGAGAAAGTAGGTCCATTGGCTTACAAATTAGCATTACCACCAGAAATGACTCAGATTCATAATGTGTTTCATGTTAGTATGCTCAGGAGATATCGGTCAGATCCAGCACATGTATTACCGATAGAGGAGGTTGAGATTGCAACTAATTTGAGTTATGTAGAGGAACCAGTTAAAATAGTTAGATATCAAACTAAGTAATTAAGAAATCGTGAATTCCTTCGGTTAAAGTAATTTGAAGAAATCATTCAAGAGAGAGAGCTACGTGGGAGATTAAGGAGAACATGAGAAAACATTACCCCATCTATTTGATTAATCAGGTAAGAAATTCGAGGACAAAATTTCTTAAGAAGGGGAGAATTATAATAGTCGGTCTCCAAAACTACTAAGGGTTAGAATGTTCAAATACTGAGTCACATGAGTTACATCATTATAAAATTAATTTGCTGCATTTATGAGATGATTTTATGATTTCATTCACATGCATAATATTAAGAGATGATTTTATGATTTCATTCACACGCATAATATTAGCATACTTATATGAATTATGATTTAGGAAAAAAAATGCAAAGATTTTATGTGCACTCAATCGACATGTTTCAGGGTATGAAAGTTTCAAAATGATTGTGACACGATTGTGCATTTCTAATGTCTTGTATTTTGGTTTGACAATAGAAAGAATTGATGAATTAATAAGTACATTTAGCCTAGGAAAATTTTCAAGTAGCAAGACAAATTGACATGTGTCAATTTAGGATGACTAAGCCTATAAAATGAGTGACAAATAGTTTGAAGAATTAAGTGACAAATGTCTTTGGAGTTAAGTTACATTTGGCAGCCAAAAAAGGAAGACATGTAGCTTGCTTTTTAAAAAAAACAAGAGGAGAAACACTCATCTTACACCAAATGACTTATAACATTTCATGGTTATTTCCTTTTGCTATTTTCTACTGTATGCCCTCCCTCTCCTCCTTCTCATTGCCGAAACCCACACATAGCCCACATCTTTGAGTTTTTACCTTAGTTATGTACATCACTACTCCAAAACCCATACAAAATCCTTCATAAAAAAAGCTATAGAGGCAGGTCATTGTGACATATACTGTTGTCTTTTCTCTTAGTCATGGCCGAACCCATCACACCCTCCCAATGTTCTTGAATTGTTATTGCATGTGAGGCTAAGCAAGCTTGACATTTGAGGTGACATTTAAGCTAATCAAGTAAGTAACCTATTATGGTATATGTTAGCTAGATTTTATTATGGCTAATTAGGGATGGATTGAATGTGGTGTTGGTGTTAAAGATATGCTAGAAAACGAATAATGAATGGGTAATTTTCTGTTCTATCTTTGCATGTACGAAAACAATAGTTTATGGGTTATTATATGGATGATTTAAGTTGAGATTTGAAGTATAATTGATGAGGAATTCATGCTAAAGATATGTATTATTAAGGTGCTTTCGAATCTAAAAAATTAGAGCTGAAGGTGTATTTGAAAAAAATGACTGTTAATAATATAAGTGGGCAAAATTTTGTAACTTCTTATTGTTATGTTTTGGAAGTTTATTATCTGAGTTAAATATTTGAGTTGAGTCATCATTTCAGGAACATTTGATTATTCCATATTTATTGTTCATACTACATGTATTTGATCGTTCTTAAATAAAAGTTTAAGTAATTGAGATTTTTCTAAAATTTTTAAAATCACAAAGATCTTTTCTATAATTTTAGTAATTTGGGTGTAATAATAAATTAAACAATTAAGAGAACTTGCATGTTTTTACCCTTTTTAATATTATATATTCTTTTAATAATTCAATTAGTTGAATATAAGAAATGTCCGTATCTTTTTTTTTTTTTAAAGCTTGTATTATAATGTGTCCTTGCACTCGAACAAGTAGATTATTTTGTCTTTACCTTACCTAAAACATAAATTAGGTTAACAAATGCAAATTAGTATGGATATCGTATCATTAACGTCAAGTTTTTTACTTTTACGTAATCATTAGTGGATCGCAAATTATATATTTTTGTAAATCATTATTCTTAGGGATGTGACACTTGCAAACGTTGTTCATGCCAGTTGGTTTTTCTCTTTCATTAACATTATTTTAACGTTGTCCATGCCAGTTGGTTTTAGCATTGATTCTATTTCATTAACATTATTTTATAAATAATAAATAATTTATAATTCTAAAAAGTTACCATTTTAATCAAATAAAATTTATTTATTAATCTTTAAAATATTAACTAGCAGATTTGAGCCACGAAAAATGATAGTAATTATAATTATCAAGCCAAGGTTCCTTTTTCTGAAATCAAAATTCAGAAGTACTAAGTTTGAATAAGTATCAAATTTAGCCGCTGACAAATATCTTAAAATTTAACTAAATAAAAAATCTGCTGTCTTTTGTTAATCTGGATGAAGAAAAGACTTACCAGGAATCCACGCCCCGAGACGCATGGATGGCTCGGCGCAGCCAAACTCGCGGGAACTTATAAGACTTCTTCCGCCAAGAAAAATTGGCGACAGGTGAGTTACCTCTTTGCTTCTCTTTATTGCCACTTTCCGTTTCGGTCATTTCATCTTCAACCCGCCGAACCTATCCCAGTAAGAGTTAACCCAAATCTTATATTTGTCTCTTTCTCTGAGTAGCAGTGAAATCTTGCTATTTGCTACACTGGATTGGGTTTTGGCGTCCATCACCATGCTGCACCAACATCCTCTAGTCTCCGATGTTTACGCTACTTTCGTGACCGTCACTATAGCTCTCTCGCTTCTTTGTCTCTGGGAAGAGACCGCTAAGCGTGGGGTTTTCGACCAGGTCAAGTATCTCTCTCACTCACACGTTTTTTGTTGCTACTTACTAGTTCAACTACCGAGTTTGGATATGGTAATGAGCCTTTCCAAATATGGAAACTTCCCTCACTTCATCTGTTGGTTACTGTTGACGCCGTCATCTATCTGCAGAATATCAATTGCCAAACTATTGCTATTTGAATTTTGCTATCTTCTTTCCCCTATCTGTTGCTTGTCCTTCATCTACTATCGCTTTTCAGAAGCTCAACAGGAAGCTTGTACATATAAGTATCGGCCTAGTTTTTATGCTTTGCTGGCCACTATTCAGGTAATTTTCTCATCTACTTGACTTGGGAATTTGTATTATTTGAATTTCTTCTTTTGACAAAGCAGGGAATTCTAATATCTGCAGTTCTGGGTATCGTGGAGCATGGTTGGCTGCCCTTACTCCAGGTGTTAACATAATACGAATGCTTCTTGTGGGATACGGAATATGGAAAGATGATGCCACAGTCAAATCAATGAGCAGATATGGAGATCGCAGGTTACTGCTTTGCATTAGAATTTGTTCAGGATAGCAGTAGGATGTCTTTATTCCTCAGGCTTGGTGTTGCCCTCCCCTCACTTCAGATCCCACCTAGAGAGATCCCACCTAGAGGGATCCCTTTTAACCAATCAAGTTGGACGAATGGAGACCAAATTGGTTACCTTGTATGTGATCTTGTTTTCTTTCTTATGTTGTTAAACTTAGATTTGCTGAATGGATCAAGATTTCATCTAGGTGGTGGGATCTTATTGATTGAATGTAAGCACGGGTGACTCAAAGTTGTCTGAGAGGAGAATGAACAAATGAACTTAATTCTTTCTTCTTCTTGGTGTGAGACATGATAGGTTATTTTTTACTTCTTAATTGGTCTTTGTCTTCCTTGCATCAGGGAACTTCTTAAAGGACCTCTCTACTACGCCATAACAATTACTGTTACTTGTGGGATCTATTGGAGGGCTTCCCCTATTGCCATTGCAACAATCTGCAACCTGTGTGCAGGAGACGGTACTTTTAATTGAGACTTCTATAGTGCTACTTTATTGTGTAGTTGATGCTTTTCATTTAATTTCTAAGGAGGAAAATTTTAATATATCTATGGCTAAGATTTTGTTCTGTTTCAGGAATGGCAGATATTGTTGGAAGGAGGTTTGGCTTTAAAAAAATTCCTTATAACAGAAATAAGTCCATAGCTGGTAGTGTTGCAATGGCACTGTTTGGATTTCTATCATCCCTAGGGTAAATCTTAACTCATTATCTTTACCAACTTCCTGTTCATATAATAGTTGCTTTACATATTCTAGTGGATTTGTAGCTGATCATGTTGAATACACTAGGTTCATGTACTACTTTTCGTCATTTGGATATGTTCGAGAGAGCTGGTATATGGCATTGGCTTTTCTTGTGGTTTCTGTTGCTTCTGCCGTTGTCGAATCACTCCCTGTCAGTACTGACCTTGATGACAATCTGACTGTAACTCTTACATCTGTATTGGTGGGAAGCTTTTTGTTCTGATATCAAGTTACTTCTGTAAGTTTGCAATCTCCATTTCAGCCTCCTCAAATGTAGTGATGATGATGTATTCTTGATATATTTCTATAAATTTGGATGGTCTAGGCAGTGTAAGAGATGTATCCATCGTTGCTTCGTCCTTAAAAAAAAAACATATAATTACTGAAACTCATCGAATCTCCAAAGTGTTGGACTAGTGTTTTACTTAATTTCTTCAACGATGTCTGTCAAAAGCAGCATCATGTTATATGTTTTTTTATCCATTGCATGTTGTGTTGACATATCTTCCAGGTTTAACCCAGTAGAAGGGCAAATAATATTTTTGTTTGTTCTTTTCTCCATCACTAAAGTTAGGAAGGGAGCAAACTACTTGAGATCCTTTTCCTACATTTATTGATTAATTAGAATGCAGGTTGTATTCCCTATAATGTCCCGGGCTCCAAAGCTTGCCATACAGTGATAAATACTTAAAAATTACATTTGTTTTTGTTTTCTATCATTTCTAACTAAAGATCTTTAGTGTCTAGGTGAGATGAATCATAGTTTGTGCTATAACATGTTTTGATTCTTTTATTCAATGTAATTGTTTTTAATGATCTATTGTGATTCAATTATGTGTTTAATAGATCCGAAATATTAGTACATAATCCGATTTCATAACATAGAGATTGAGAAATTCTGTGTATGAATAGATCTATTATAATTGAAAGGAGTTGATTTCAAGCCTAGAGATAGGTCGACATAAATCTTCTAGATTAGGGTTGAACTTAATAGCAGAATTTACAAATCTGTAAAGCAATCTTATTACCTTTAACTTGATTAATATCGGTTAATAATTCTAAGATTAGTTGTTCGTAGTCTCAAGTAAGTTATCAGTATACGATAGGAATTTCCACGTTTCAATAGTTATAAAACAATTGCATAATCAAAGGTCTATTATTTAAGAGTTTTAAGGGGATTTATATCTTAGGCACTAATTCTTGATATTGATAGTTTCTAAGTGATTTCTTTATTCTCTGCCCAATATTGTTTCCTATTTATTTTAATTCTTTAAGTTTTATTTTCTTTATTAAAAAACAAAATCAAATTTGTAGACTAGATAATAGGATAACGGTAATTATTAGTATTCATTGTCTTCGTGTGATTCGACCCATACATGCTAATATTAGCGACAACTACGTTGTGCTCTTACGGTAAAATTAATATTGGTATAGAAATAAAACAATCAAGCATATTTACTTGCAAAACCATGAAAATTACGCAAAACATGGATTAAGCCAAACTTATGCTAAAAAATAATATGTTTAGTAAAATTTCGAAAAGTGATGCTTAAAGGCCTTTGAGTCAAGTATGAGCGTAACTAACTCTCTTAAAGTTCTTAGATTGGACATGGCTTCTTCTAACTTGGTTATTTGTGTTATTCTTAGAGTTACTATGTTTTCCCTAGGCAACCTTTACAATGTCCTTTTAATCTTTGAATCAAATTATAAAAGGTCTTGATGATAAGAACTCATTACTACTAACAAACATAAAAGATCAAGAAACAACTATGAAAATCAATTATAAACAAAAATATATATAAAACCATTTAATGTAAAAATCGCTTCACACCCTAGCAATAGTGCCAAAACTCTTGATGCACATAAAACATAAAAAAATAAAACCTAACTTTACAAAACTGAATTTGTAGTAGCAGTAAGAAAAGATCGTAACCACATAAAATATGTGTTTATCTTTTAAAATGAATCAATAAATATATAGGAATAAGAGGAGATTTGGATGGATTAAATTAATAAAATAAAGTAAAATTAAGCTACTGGAGATAAACAAAATCAAACAGTAGAAAATTACTACGATTAATCAGTAGGTTTTGAATGAAGTTCACAATCCAACCTCGACCTTCACACGAATGTGCGTAATCAATCATCATGTTGTTCTCATATCTCTCTTTGAAATTATTAATCATATATTAAAAATAATCTTTGTTAGTCCTAGTTTTCCCGTAAATTGTATCTAATTTAAACAAGATTTTTAATTAGGTTTAGCTACTAAACATCCTAAAATAAGCTCTCTGAATTTAGTATAACAATTGCATTACATAATAAGAAAACGGGTTACTCTAAGCAAAAACCAAAGAAACTCAGGCCATTTAACCTATACTTTGTTATCCCTAATAATAGTCGACCATTAGTTTACCACAAGTGAATCTGATGTACTATGATTATGTATTGCAATTTAGATTCTGCGAATGAATCCATACATAAATAATCTAGTAGGGGCCTAACTAAATCATTTACAAATAAACACAAAATAACATAGTCAATCTTAAAAAAGAGTTAATAACAACATCACTAGATTAATCAATGTTTTCATATTTTAATGTATGCAATACCGCAAGTATAAAGATCGTATATTATAATACACAATATATTGTTCCCACGAGGACTAGCTTAGTCACCTATCAATTTAAATGCACTTTGTCTAAGCTAATAAAAATTGAATTAATTAAAATTAAAATTTTAATAAAACTTACTAACTTAACTAGTAAAGATAGTAATAAGAGCGAAGTTAATTGATGAGCGCATATTTTTTCTAATTTTTATGTTTTAATTATTTCTTTTTATTCCTCTTGTTGATTCAATTATTGGGACTTAATTGATTTAATATTTTCTGGAAGGTAGAAATTGAATCAACAAGAAAGGGAGTCACGCACAAGAGAATAAAGGGAATTAAATGACATTTAAAATCAAGCAACACGTGCATGGCTGTGGACAACGCTGGAGGAAAGCTGGCATTTTAATTGTATGAGGCGTTTAATCCCATTAGAGGGGCAGCCAACGAATCATGAACACTACACCAAGCAGAGGAGGCGCCGTTTTGAATTAGAGGAGCTGGTTGTTTAACAAATTAAAACATGAGACAGCAAATGAGAAGACAACAACAATTAAAGGAACGTGGCAGCCCAAAGTAGGGGGGTTCAAAGCTTTGGATTAATGAGGAGGGGCCCAC
>JAOQMR010000211.1:14061705-14074812 GCA_027563865.1 Erythroxylum pelleterianum
AGAAACAAGGTGAAAGAGTGGGACAAAAATCAACATGGTGAGGGTGAGAGTGAGTTTCGTGAGAGATGAAGAGAAAGATGAAATTTTTTTGAAGAAAATGAAGAACAGAAGCATGTATCGTGAATGACCCAAAGAAAGGTGGTTTTTAACTAAAAGAAGACTAATATGGTGGCAAGTTAGGCAAGTGACAAGTGTCACTTGCCACATGTCACATTTTTACAAGCTCACCTAAATTCTTTCCAATTCAATTCTAATTTCTACTCCAATTTCTCCCCCAATTCCAATGGCTCAAATTAATAAATCCGAAAATCATTTATCTAAATTTCCAGTACTATTGGAAAGTAATTTCTACTACCGGTAAAGAATTATTTTGCCACTTGGCATTTTTCCTAGTCTAGAAATTTACCCAAAATTTCCAGAAAAAATTCTAAAATTCACTAAAAATTCTTAAATCTCAATGACCCTCTCCAACTAAATTTTTAAGCACACAAATCACATTTTTCATAACAATTACATTTATTAACAATTATATCGGAAAATGTCATGAATGCATTTACAGTCATTTTCATGTGCAAAATTTACTATTGATGTGCATGCGCACATTATGTAATGCATGAGCATGAGATGTGTTGTCCCAATTTCTCTGATTTATCTTACATGTACCAAATTTTTAGGGTTCTAACCCTTTAGATGGAAACGGGATGTTACACCATACATACCGATGGATGATGAGGGAAATACCATTTCTCGTACCAGATGGTCAGTCGACCAAAAAGCTAGATTCCAACTAAACTCAAAGGTCAAGTTCAGTTTGAGTTGTGCCTTAAGCAGAAGTGAATACGATAAAGTTCATGGATGCGAAACTGCAAAGGAGATGTGGGACACTCTATCCTTAGCACATGAAGGCATAACCAGGTGAAAGAGTCCAAGATAAGTATTCTTGTACACCAGTATGAGTTGTTTAAGATGAAAGAAGATGAGTCTATTGATCAGATGTTTGGATGATTTCAAACTATCGTTAATGGACTTAAAGCTCTTGGGAGAATCTACGATAATCAAGACCATGTCAGGAAGATTCTTAGAAGTCTGTTGAAAAGATGGAGACCTAAAGTCATTGCAGTACAAGAAGCCAAGGACTTGAGTATATTAAAGCTTGATGAATTGCTTGGTTCTTTGAAGATACATAAAGTGGAGCTTGATGCAGAAGATAAACCCAGACGGGGCAAATCTATAGCATTAAAGGCTAGACAGAAAATTCATAAGACTCAGAAAAAGAGAAGCTCATCGTCAAAAGCAGTAAAGATTGAAGAAATCAAGGATGATGATACCAGTGAATCTGAACAAGATTCAAGTGAAGATGATGAAGAATTATCTTTCATTTATAGAAAGATCAAACGGATGTTGAAGAAGAAAGTGAAAGGAAACAAAGAGTTTTCTTTTAAGAGAAATAGCAAAGACGAAGTCAAGAACGAGAAGACCTCTGTCATTTGTTACGAGTGCAATAAACTAGGACACTATAAGTTTGAATGTCCATTGATGAGAAGAAAACCAAAGAAAAATAAAGAAAATAAGAAAATCATGATGGCAACATGGGGAGATTTGGATTCGTCTAAATCTGATTATGACTCAGAAGCATCAGTTCAAGCAAATATATGCTTGGTAGCTAAAAAAGAAAGTGACAAGGAGGTAACTTCTAACTTTAATGAATTACAAGATGTATATTTAGAATTGTTAGAAGATTCACATGCTATACTAAAGCAGTATAGATCGTTGAAGAAAAAGTTTATAGAAAACTTGAAGAACACAGAAGTATTACAAAAAGAAAATGTCTGCCTTAAGAAATAAGTAGACAATATGAAGAGAAAAGTTACTATAGATAGATCTGAAGAAATTAGTCACCTGAAACAAATAATTAATACTCTTTGCAAATCTATCAAGCTTTACTAAAAGTACGAAAAAAATGAATGACATGATTGGAAGATATAGACACCCGAATGATAAGAGTGGTCCAAATGATAAAAGTGGTCAAGGGTTTACTAAAAGTGATACTCATCATAAAAAGAATTTTGTTCTTTATATAAAGAAATATCACCAGCCGTCTTATTATCATTCTATGAATTATTATAAGACTAACCCTAAAGGACCCAAGAAAATCTGGGTACCTAAGAAAAATATAATATCTACTGTAGATCTCCTTTCTTGGAAAAAGCAACCAGCACCAATGGTATTTGGACAGTGGATGATCGCGACATATGACGGGAAGAATGTCTATGTTCCTAGATCTTCAAAATAAGAAGGGAGGATCAGTAACTTTTGGAGACAACCAACAGGGAAAAATAATTGGAATCGATAAAGTCGGTAAAGATTCTTTTGCGTCTATTGATAATGTTCTGCTAGTTGATGGTTTAAAACATAATCTAATTAGTGTCAGTCAATTATGTGATTTTGGTTTTGAAGTATCTTTTAACCAAAACATTTGTGTAGTCAAAAACAAGGACGGTTCCATATTCTTTTCTGCCAAAAGACGAAACAATCTTTATAAGATTAATTTAGAAGATTTGCAAAGTCAAAATATTTCTTGTTTTATATCAACAGATGAAGAAAAAATGATTTGGCATAAAAAGCTAGGTCATGTTAGTTTTAAACATATTTCTAAGTTGATTAAACATGATTTGGTAAGAGGTTTACCAAAAATAAGCTTTAACAAGGATTTCTTTTGTGAAAGTTGTCATAAAGGAAAACAGGTTAAAACATCTTTTTCTTTTAAAAATATTGTAACTTCGTCTAGACCTCTAAAGTTGTTACATATAGATTTATTTGGTTCAACTAGGACATTAAGTCTTGGCAGAAAGAATTATGGTCTCATAATTGTTGATGACTTCACTAAATTTTGTTGGATATTATTTTTGTCACATAAGGATGAATCTTTTTAATGTTTTAAAGTGCTTTCCAAAAAGTTACAAAATGAAAAAGGAATTTCTATTTCTAGAATTAGAAGTGATCATGGTGGTGAATTTGAGAATGAAAAATTCAGAATATTTTGTGAAGAAAATGAAATTTTCCATAAGTTCTCTGCTCCTAGAACTCCACAACAGAATTGAGTTGTAGAAAGAAAGGACAAGAGGATTTAGGAAATGGCAAGAACCATGCTGTGTGAAATGAATCTTCTTAAGTATTTCTGGGCATAAGCTGTGAATATAGCTTGTTATATTCAAAATAGAATACTTATGCGACCTTTGTTAAAGAAAACTCCGTATGAGTTATGGAAAAGAAGGAAGCCTAATATCTCTTACTTCCATCCATTTGGTTGCAAGTGTGCTATATTAAATACAAATGAAAATTTGGATAAATTGGATTCTAAGACTTATTCCTTTTTCTATTGTAGTGCTTTGATCATAGCATCCCATTGTGCACCACCACACATGTTCTGAATGCTATTGTTGCAACTCTACGTAAGAGAAGGAACAATTTGGGTATGGACTACTTGGTTTCTACCATTCTTAAGTACTATGACATGAATGGTAGTAGCCTAATCATTTACCTCCCTAATTTTCTAAATCACCATCATTTGTGGTGTGCTAAAATTCTAAAGTCCCTTAACATGAAACTCTAGGAAATCAGCCAAAAACTCATGTGAAAATTAGGGCTAGTCAAGTGAGCTCGAGTATAGCGCAGCCTCAGTAGGCAAAAGAGGACTCGACTAGTGAGGAGTCCGAAAAGGACGAAGACACAGAAGAATCTGGCTGGAAGAAAGTGCTCGATACAATCTCTGCTAACACTAAGGTAATTATAGATACACTTAAGGAGAACTATAGAAGGATCAAGGATATGGCCGGCACATAATGATGTCAGAGCCAAGATATACGTCGTATTCATCGATACTTTATGGCTCAAGGCATCCAATTGCCACCTCCGACGCCATCCCCACCTCCATCATCGTGAGACTTTGTTTCTAACCCTTTTCTTTTAAATTTAGTCTTCATTTTTTTTTGTTTTTGTTTTATTCTATTTTATGTTACTTCTCTCCATGTGTGTTTGTTGTCTCCTTCTCACACTAAGGATAATGTGTTGTTCAAATATGAAGAGGGTATTGTGTTTTGCTTTGAGTGTGAATTTTTCATATTGTGTGATAGTTTGTTAAGTTGCATATTGTGAATTGTGAGAATATGTCAATTGATTGAAATCAATTTAATTTTGAACATAATCTATTAGGTTGTGAAGAGTCATTAGCTCGCGAAATTAGTAATCTAGGTTCTTTGACTAAAATATCCAAGTTAATTAGGATTTAGTGTTAGTTTATCACCTATAAGCTGTCACATTCATCCATAATGACTAACTAACTTAGCTAGTATTTTTTCATAAAAAGGAGTAGCTAAAATAATAAGGTAGGCGTAAAAAAAATGTTTGCTCATTTTAAATAAATAACTATTTCGTTGGCCTTCAGGTTATAAATAGATCTAGTAGCCACTTAAAAATATGATGTAGTCATGTAACCAGATCGACACGCATCACAAATGTGTGCCACTACATCCAAAGGCTATAATGATATTCCAACCAAGCAACTTAATAAAAACATAACTTAGTCGAGTAACCGAATCGACATTCATCACCAATGTTTGCCTCCGTGTAAAAGACTAGGTCCATGTCCACAAACAATAAATAAATAAATAAATAAATGTTTTCTAATTAAAACCTCTAAACTTGTAAATAGGTTGACTTTTTATGAAAATATACGTAGAAGTAGTTACAAAGTTTGAAGGACTAAATAATTATTAACATTTAAGTTTTGATTAATATGTATATTTAGTTCAGAGCTTCTAGACACAGATTTGCATGTTAATGATTTGGAATAACTTGAATGATTGTGTTTAAAGTTAAATTTATTTCAGGAAGTTGAAGCCATTGTCTCATAACTATAGTGTGTGCTTTGTGATTTTATGTTGTTTGTTGTTTTGCTTACTTAAGGATAAGCAAACATTTAAGTGTGAGAACATTGATAAGTGTAAATTGCATAGTATTTTAGGGCATAGTTTGATATGTGTTTAGCTGTTAACTCAATCATTTAGTATGTGTTTAAGTTAGAATTGTGTTGGTTTGTTAATTATTTATGTTTTAAGTGTTTTATAGGTTAGTATAAGTCTTTGAGCTTAAATATTATATTTTGAGGTACCTTGATATGTTTGCTAGTATTTTAAGGTCAACATCGAAGAACGAAGGAGTTTTAGAGCACCAGAGTGGCATGTCAGGCCACAATCATGACAGAAGCACCAGAGTTGGCCTACGATCGTGGCCTATATGCGACGATCATGACAGAAGGCTCAAATGTGACCCACGATCGTAGCCTACATTAGGTAGACGCGCAGACACTCAAGAACGTCAAGTTTTAAGGGGTTTTAAATCCCCAAAAAAATCATAGGGTTACCCAAAACATAAGAGGATATTTAAAGAACAAGAAAAATAGGTAGTAAAGAGCTTTTGCATCAATTACCTTAAAAAACCCTAGAGAGAAATTATCGAGAGATAGAGGAAGAGAATAAGGAAGAGAGAAGAGGAGAAAAAGCTGACTCGAAATACTTTCTAGATCAAGAGGTTTCTCGACATCACTGCCTCCCATCATCTATTTTAGATTGTATTTCCTATTGATGATAGGATCTAAAATGTCAAGGATATTCTAAACTCACCTTCGAAATTTTATTCTTGAATTAATGACAATCTGATTGTTATGTGTTATTTAGATATTGTTGTAGTTTCAATCTGCGATTGCATAATTAGATAATAAACTAAGAGGGTGAATCGAACAGAAAACAATTAAATTGGAGTAAAAAGAATTAGGTGATTTAATAGAAACAAGGATTGAATCAGATCAAGAAATTGTGCAAAAAGAGATCTTGCATAGGTTTTCGATAGTTTATTAGAGAACTTCACAACTAATTAGGGTTTTGGGTAGGTTGTGAATTGATAGATTGCAAATTTTATAATCTGATTAGAGTTTATGATTTAAGGTTAATAGTTTTAACTTGAAAGAGAGTAATCAACCCTAGGATAGTCTAGAACCAACAATCCAATAATTCATAATCAGTTAGGTTAGCATCAAGGATAGGTAAAATTCCCTTTCACTAAATTGTTAATTCTTTCTGTTGATTCTTATGTGTGTTTAAATTGCTTAGTAGTTAGTATTTCATGTTTGATTCTTAATTTTATTGATTGAATTAAATTCTCATTTTGGTTTTGTTGCATTTTGAGTTTATATTATTTGTTTCTAGCCTTAAATTTTAGGATTAGATTAGTTCCCTCTTTGTGGGATCAATACCTTTGGTACTACGCTAATTTGCAGATTATCGATGGTTATTAATTAAAGCTTACACACAACCAAACCACCTATCAAGTTTTTGGCTCCATTTTCAGGGAGGCGATTTTTTGGGCACCCCGCACTCGTGAGACACATGCCTAACATCCTAAGTGACATTCGAACGCACATCCCACAAGGGTGGTGTGCCTCCACCAGTCAATCACCATAATCAAACTCATTTTTTTTTATTTCAGAACAGATTTTGGGAAACTTTAAACTAGAATTACAATTTGGCTTCTTCTAGAAAAATGTTCCCCATTGTCTTAAGTTTTTAATGACACCAAATCATTCAATTTGGTTCAAAAATTTGAAAGTTATACCCATAAACATTTTTGGATTGTTATTATACTGAAACAGTACACTATACTCAACTTCCATCCAGGAATTGAAAGTCTTAAAGACTAAATTAAAATTCAATTCCTTCAAATAATTTGTAGCTCTATGTCTCTAGTTTATTTAGAAACTAAAATCATCTCATTTGAAGCTGTACAAATCAATATAGCATCAAAATACCTAAGTATGTTTAGTAAAATATCCAATTTATACTCTTCCAACTGATACCCTTACTTTGATTCAATCAATCTTTTTCAAATCAATACCAAAAGCTATAAAATTTTATGGAGAGATAGAGAAATGTGTTAGGAATCTATTTTTTTACAAATTAGGTCATTTGGAGGTTAGATGATAAAGTTATGGCTAAAAGAGTCAAAGGTGTTTAGGTATGGGAACGCCTGAGGGTCGCGATCACGACTTCCCTTTTCTTCTTCCTCAAACCTGTTTTGGTAAAAAAAAGGCATAACTTTCACTAGAGATATCAGATTAAGGTCATTAAAAGACAATTTCGAAGAGGACTTCTAGACCTACAACTTTTATGAAGACCTCAAAAAGATATTTTGCCTCCAAAAGGGTCAAAATTTTCAATCAATGTAGTTGTCCCGAATGTCGATCCTATGCAACATCATAAAATTCTAATTATCATATCTCTCACCTCCAATATCTAAAAATTTCATACTATATAGGGTTGGAAAGCTAGAAAGATAAGCTACAACTTCCAAGAAGACAACTTTGTCTAATTTAGCTTAGATCAATACAGTGTTTCCCCAGAATTCAGAATATAAATTCTTACAATGTACAATCTTTTAGAGTCACGAGCAAAAACACAATCATATTCCATTAGCATCAAAAGCTAAGAGTTTTACAAAGCTTTAATGGGCATTTCAAGCCATAATATATCAGTATCTCAAAATCCCAAACTACAAAAGATACATGAACAATAATTCGCTCAAAATGCAACTAAAGCCTTGTGGTTACAAATCTAGCTTAAAACACAAAAAGATGCAAATTCTGGAGTGATGCCTTGACTCTCTTCACTCGATCTCTTGCTTGTCACCTAAAGATGAGATGAAAAGGAGGTGAGCTTAAAGCTCGTGGGTAACAATTTTATAACGAGAAACAAGCAAAAACCCTTGAAATATTTATTTCCATGGTAAAATTCACATTGAAATCTGTGCAACTTATATTTCCCAAATTCACAACATATCAAACAATTCATAAACATCAAGAATAATGAATTCATTAAACTTGTCACAAATCATAAACACATAAGCACATCGGAATGGTTTGGGTGGATCCAAAAATAAAACTTACTACACATTTCCACATAATGGTCCTGTGTAGCCGTGAACAGAACGTACTATCGCAATCTCACTTATGGTCTTGCGTAGCCGTGAACTTAGGGGAGTCCGTGAAAGAGCTCCATGCCATTAGTGGGCAGGTGGGGGAAGCCTTTTGTCAAAATACACTTGACTTAACTTAGGGAACCACCAACAACCCACATAATTATGCATTTCGCATCTTGTAAACTTATTGCCCAAAATGGTACATTTTCGAAAAGTGATTTCATAACCATAGTATGTGAGATCACACATCGGTTGGAGAGGGGAACGAAGTATGCCTTATAAGGGTACAGATACCTCTCCCTTATAAACGCGTTTTTCGTGGCCTAATGCACTGGATCCCATCAAAACTCTGAGGTTAAATGTGCTTGGGTGAGAGTAGGTCTAGGATGGGTGACCTTTTGGGAAGGCCTCGGTAAAAACAAAATCGTGAGGGCTTGGCTGGGCCAAGGCCCAAAGCGGACAATATCTGTAAGCGGGTGATATGGGATGTTACAAGTGGTATCAGAGCTGGTACTCGAACCGTTGTGCCAGCTAGGCTAGACCCCAAAGAGGGCATGACCCTAAAGGGGGTGGAGAGTGTGAGATCCCACATCAGTTGGAGAGGGAAACGAAGCACGCCTTATAAGGATACAGATACCTCTCTCTTATAGTCGCGTTTTTCATGGCCTAAGGTACTGGATCCAATCAAAACTCCGAGGTTAAATGTGCTTAGGTGAGAGTAGTTCTAGGATGGGTGACCTCTTAGGAAGGCCTCGGGAAAAGAAAAACCGTGAGGGCTTGGCTGGGCCAAGGCCCAAAGCGGACAATATCTATAAGCGGGTGATCTGGGCTATTACAAGTGGTATCAAAGCCGGTACCCAAACTGTTGTGCCTGCTAGGCTGGACTCCAAAGAGGGCTGAGCCCTAAGGAGGTGGAGAGTGTGAGATTCCACATCGGTTTGAGAGGGGAACGAAGTACGCCTTATAAGAGTACGGATACCTCTCCCTTACAGACGCATTTTCCATAGCCTAATGCACCAGATCGTATCGAAACTTTGAGGTTAAGTGTGCTTGGGTGAGAGTAGTTCTAGGATAGGTGACCCCTTAGAAAGGCCTCGAGAAAAGCAAAACCGTGAGGACTTGGCTGGGTCAAGGCCCAAAGTGGACAATATCTGTAAGCGGATGATCTGGGATATTACATAGTGTCTTTCCAAAAATCATTTTCACATTCTTTTTATAAATCATCAACACAATATCCACGTACCAAACTCATAGCACTTTTTCAAAACATTCAAAGAGCAATAAATGCATATTTATAAAGCAATTGAAAACATTTAACTTTCTTGTTTTGGAAGAAACATTAATGGCTTATTACTCAATTATAAAAATGTAACCCACCTTGAGTTTCCTTGCTTGTAACTTGCTCAAATGTGCCTCTCCTCTTGCTCTTCTTGACTTTTTTGATTTTTTTTCATAAGCAAAAATCCCAAATTCAATAGGGTTCCTAAATTGAAAACCCACAAAGCAAATTCAATAAAATTGATCCTAAGAAACTTAAACCCATGCATTTCCTAAGCTTCATGAACCAAAACCCTTCCAAAAATCTAAATGATGAAAATTCGAACTTACCTTGAATCTTCACCAAATAACAAGATTGTTAGCTCAAATAGAAGCTCTTCTCTTCCTCTTTCTTTCTCTCTTTTTGAACAACCTCAAATTCTCTTTTGAAAATTACGAAATGAAGAAACCCTAACACAACTTCCTTCCTTTCTTACAAAAACCAAAACACTTAACTCTCCTTTCTCATTTTCGATGTTCTCTTCTTCTTTCTATCTTTAATTCACGTTTTTCCTCCTCTCCAAAGCAAGACAACATTTTCCTCTTCCTATTTTACCCTTAATGAATGCTAAAAGTCCACTTTACCCTTCTTTTATACCTTATTTCTTTTTAAACTTAAGTGATCTTCCAAAAATACCCTTGAATATTCTTATTAGCTTAACACTTTAATTCCATTAACCCATGTAATAAATCCTAGTAAATTTGACATAATAATTAACTCCAAAAATAATTAATCTATCAAAACCTCAAATTTTATTTTAAATCATGCTTAATAAATAAATAAGATAAAAGAAAATTTTGGGGGCCCAACACGATTTGTTTAATTCTTTAGTTTAAGGCGTTTTAGTTAGTTTTTATTATTTGTGCTTTCTTTCTATTTCTGAATCCATTCTCTTATATGAACACAAGAGTCACAAGAAGTTTGAGTCGTGCAGCTGAAACCTTAGAGCTAGATGTCACTCATTTAGAACGATCAATTAGGAATGCTCAGCACGAAGAAATCACAAAAGCAACAATGGCCAAGGAATTTCAGCAAGATTTAGATCACAAAGTGAACCATGGACGTCAAAAAAGAACCCTTATAAATTTCATGAGACCAAGGTTTAATGCGGCTAACTAAGGAGTAGCTAGGCCACCCATATAAGTAGCCTCTTTTGAAATTAAACCAGACCTCCTAAACATGCTTCAATATAATGTACAATTCTATGGACTAACGAATGAAGATTCCAATGCACTTATAGTCAATTTCCTTGAAATACTTTTTAGACAAGTATTTTCCTCTTACCAAGACCGTAAAGATTATCAAGGATATTACTAACTTTAGTAAAGTGACGGGGAATGGATCTATGAAGCATGGGAATAACACAAGAACTTGCAACAAATATGCCCACACTGTAACTTACCTAAGGAGTTCTTGTTACGGACATTCTATAATGGAGTAACCCCATATACGAGAGGCATCATTGATATAGCTTCAAGACGATCACTGATGAGAAAAATGGTAGATGACGCAGAAGAGCTCATAGAGGAGATGGTGAGTAATAGCTGCCTATGGACTTGCGAACAGAGTAGACAACCCACTACCTTCTGAGAACAATAAGGAGTTATAGTTGTTAATCAAATAACAAAGATGCAGGCAAAAATTGACACGTTAACTTGACAACTCAATAACATGCAGCCTTCACTCTTAACTTCAGTAAAATTCGTGCAACTAAAGTTTGAACTCTGTGGACAGATGGGCCCTGATACAGTGGATTGCTTCTTGATGAAGGATAAGGATCCAAAGCAAGTTAATTCTATAGGAGCTCAATATGGACAAGGTGGGGGAAATAATCTCTACTCCAACACATACAACCCTGGGTGGAAGAATCACCCTAACTTCTTTTGAACAAACAATGATGGAGGTTAATTCAAAACCCAAGGACAATTAGGTTTCTAATAAGATAAACTGAGCTCAATGGAATACAAGTTGGATAGGATTTTAAATAAAATTGAAGACATGGAGGATGCACATAGGAGGCTTGAAAACAAGTTCGAGCAAGTCACCAAGAACCATGTCTGTTCAGTACACAATCTGGAGGTCCAAGGAGGTCAGCTATCAAAGGTAATTTAAACTCGAAATGCAGGAACCCTTCCAAGCAATACCGAATCTAACCCAAAGGAACAAGTCATAGCCATTACTCAGACCCTGGAAAGGAAACTCAAACATAAGAAGGAATATGGACACAATGCAGAAGGACAAGCAAATACGAAATTCCTTTTAAGTGAGCTCGTAATTAAGCCAATCGAGGAACTTTGACCTGAATTTTCATACCCTATTCTAGCTCAGTGAAAGTCACATTCAAGTAAAGAGATGAGGAATTCTAAGTAGGTTGAATTAAATAATGTTGAGGACATAATGGAACATCTATAAACGAGGCTCACACTAAGAGAATCAATCAAGAAGAAGATTAAGGAACACACAGTGCAAGAAAACCTAATATAGCACAGAAGAAAGAGGAACCAAGGGATTTTTACATTCCTTGTAGTATCGATGGAGTTAAAATAGATAGGGCATTTGCAGATTTGGAAGCGAGCATTAATTTGATGCCTTATAACTTTAGTCAAAATTTGGGATTAGAAGAGTTAGAACCCACTACAATGCTAATGAAGATGGCAAACATAATAGTTCGCTGGCCGAAAGGTATTAGTAAGGATGTGCAAGTATAAATTGATATTTTTACCTTCCCCACATACTTCTTTGTATTGGATATTAGAGAAGATGTGGAAACCCTCATGGTCCTTGGACAACCTTTCTTGGCTACTGCTTGCTCAATAATTGATGTTGATAGGGGTGAACTAACTTTGAAGGTAGGAAAGCATCAAGTAGCCCCCACTGTGTTAAAGAATGACAGCAGTTATCCCTTACTTCCAGCTAACATCAAAGAAACCAAACCTCGAGGACAATGGGAAGATATTGAGGATCCTAGGAATACATTTAGAAAGAAACGATAGCAAAGGAGAAAGTGAGGGAAAGTGAAGCAGAAGGAAGGTGGAACCCAAGGCATGGTAGCTCATGTTGTTGGACCCCGATCTTTAAGTGGAATTTAGAAATATTAAATGTATGAAATGAGTATTTTTGTATAAGTATAGTGTTATAGATGAAATTTTGCTTTAAGAAAATTAATGAGAAAAGAATTGATTAGTTTTGATGTCTCTGATATTTGAGTAGATTTGTATGGGGTATGAGAGTAAAGTTAATGAGTTGATTGAAATGGAAATTGAAAAATAAGAAATAAAGAGTGAAAGTGTGAGAATTTGTTGAATTATGAAAGTTTGGCGTTTTGGAGATAGAGAGTTGACTTTTTGATTTAAGCAGAATTTGAGAAATTGATCTTCATTAAACTTGTAGCTTCTATTAAGAGCTTTCTGTCGCCATAAAGTTTGATATTTTTTGATATCGGGAGTGAAAGTTATGATCAGTCAAAGTTAAGTATTATTTTGCTTTGTTTTGTGAAAATGTCCAAAAGTGTACATTTAGGTGTACTGCGCTTTGAGGCCAATCGCCGGACTGATGTGGTATGAATTAAAGAAAGTGGTCTACATGAAAGTTGTAGCTTGTCTTTCAATCTTTCCAATTTTTTGATATCGGAGTTAGAAGTTATAATCGATTGAAGTTTTGATGTTGTTTAGAATTGATTTTTGAGGCAGAAACTTTGATTGAGAAATTGACCTAGTTAGAGATTGATTTTGCTTTTAAGTGCTTCATGAAAGTTTTAGATT
>JAOQMR010000211.1:14156630-14167304 GCA_027563865.1 Erythroxylum pelleterianum
CAGTAACCATACTCTTCTGCATAATCAGGGCTCTGTTGAATCTTAAGACGTATATTTCTTTCAATGATGCGTTCATCGTTGCATAATGTTTCCAAAAATATGATCTGCAGCAAGTGAAGGGTTCAAGTTGAATTCAGTTTTCTTTTTATGGCCAGCTATAGTTCCCAATAATTCTGCGGAAAGAGCTTACATAAAAGAACTAAACTTAAGTATTGAAAAGGCAATCTGAAAAAGTAGAGATAGTTAAGTACATTTGTCTCTTCAAAGTTAATATATAAACAACTGTTGGCAATTGGATATTAATCAACAAGGGTTAACAATTAATAATCTTAGAAAGATAGCAAAACTATCTACGCATCAAATAGCAAAACTATCTCCGCACCAAATTCAGACACTCGAAACGCTACCACTTTCAAACAGTATAAGCAGTAGAAGACATATCACAAAAAAATATGCATCGCCTACCACTAACAGCATTTTTGTACATGTAAACTTATAGTGCATGTAATTTTACAATCACAATACCTTGCAATTTCCTTCAGCCATTTTCATGAGCAGATTCCTTCTCCTCCTGGTACTATTTGTGGCATCAAATATTCCTACCTAAAATTAAGGGGAAATGAATAGAAATTAGAGGAATTAGGCAGAACCCAAAATATACCAACACAAGGCATGACATAACTTACCTGGCCACCTTCTTGCATCCACGCAATCATGTCATCCATTGCCAGTGCTGCTACCTAGCAGCATATTATATATTAAAACTATGTACAAAAGAGAGAGTTAAGTGTTATGTCACTGATATAAGAAAAACAAGATAGCAATATTCTTAAAAGGAAAAATTAAGCTTCAGCAGAAGTATTCTATTAGTAAATGCCAAAGCATGTTATACTAATATTGCTGTTAGGACTAAAATAAACAAGTATAATAAACCATGGAAAAATACAAAATTCTACAGAATCTTCACTTTTCATTGCTGCCACTGTGATGATTGCTTCTTTTATCATTATACTAGTTCTTCTATCTAAAATTAATTGGAGTTTAATCAATTTTCACACAGATAAATCCATATCATAAATAAAGGAAAAACCACTCTACTCTCATCACCGGAACTAGAACTTGAAAACACCGCAGTTTTAATGAATGATATGGATCAAAAAATATACTAGCAAAGCATATCAATAACCGAAAACAAATTAGTCTAAAAAGTCATCTACTAGACTATCTGACACTACGATTACACTCAAGCATAAAGCAAGCAATCCAATTCCACCGCAAAATTATAGTCATGAAATGGATGCTTACCTCATTACGGGCCTCCACGCCTTCAGGATTGTCTCCTCGGAAAAAATCAGCAGACTGCATGACGAAAAGACATCAAGAAATGTCCAAACCCATCAAACTCCCATTAGATGGTAATGTATCGATATGCTAATTGATTTTACTATAACATTTTTATACATACCTTTTCCATCCAGAGTGCATGTCTATTATAACTACTTAATTCGGTAGTCAATCAATGCCACATATATATGCACATATACACATTTGTTTATGTGGCTTTCATATGCAAATGGAATTAGAGAGGTTATGAGTACCTGATTAGCTCCATGTTTAAGGCGCCGGTACTGTCACCAATGAGATGAAAGAAGAATCAGTACTAACTCAAGGTAAGATTCTGAGGAACACTCGGGGTATTTTATAAGACATGATATACCTTCCCAACATTGAAATGTTTGGTGTCATGCCCCAGCCATCGAAGATATCTAGTAAGTTTGACTGCAGTAAAAGTTTTCCCTCGAGCAGGTAAACCAACCTGAAGTACAAGCACTTGAGAAACAGCTCATTGCAAAATGTATTGAAATACAAACCCGACTAGAGTGCAAAACTTGTAGAAATAGCTCATACAACCAGCACAAATATATTCCTAAATAATTTGACAAACTGAGACTCTAGATGATGATGTGAGTCAATTGAAGGTCCACAATAGGAATAAGGGATGATGATTTATCCCCAAAATCTAACTTTCTGGGAATATGCGGAGTGAAATTTTTCTTAAGAATGGAGGTGCACAGTTCACATGTACCGTTTACTTACACTCTTCAAATACGCAGCAAAAAATTGTTAGTTTCCATTAATGAGTTCAAGACAGTGACTTGCCCTGTACCCCAAGCCAGGGATTACTCCTAAAATAAGAATGCAACTCAAAAAACTAAGAACTAGCAATGGAAATATCTTACGTACAGAGACTTATACCTTAATTGTAAGCCCAAGGCTTATTACACCTTAAAAGATAGCAATAAAAATGTCTTATGTACAATGGCTTACACCTTAATTATAAACCTTGGAACGACTACTTTCCTCTTTCCACTTGATGCACTCGAGGGTCTTAAAATAGTAAAGTATAAGTTTGCTGCCAGGATAAAGCTAATAATTTATGAACTAAGAAAGCAAATGACATTGACTTGCAGTAAAAATGATATAAGTTACAAAAAGAATGTGCTAATGTAAAGAGGCTTTGCCCTACAAAGAAGTCTTACATTGGTATTGAAACACGAGGAATTTAGAAAAGGGATCAAAACTCACTTTATTCCTTTGATTCAAGGAAAATTATACAAGAGTATTTCCTAATTTAATGCTACTAACTACTAGATTTAGCATGTAGGATACACTTATCTTATCTACTGGAGGATAAACTTATCTCCTAGAAGATAATCTCCTAAGCTAACAGACTTATCTAAAAATAAGGAAAAATAATTATAATTATCCAACACTCCCCCTCAAGTTGAAAAATAGATATTTATAATTCCCAACTTGTTTAGAATTGTCTCGAATCTAGGCTTAGGCATGATCTTTGTGAAAATATCTGCTTCCTGTGCTTGAGTAGGAACATAGCATAAGTCAATGCCTCCTACTCTTTCACGTTTGACGATGCTTCGATCAATTCTAACATATTTTGTTCGATCATGTTGAACTGGATTCTTCACTGCACTAATGGCTGATTTGCTATCGCTGAAGATTTTGGTGGGAGAGGAAGTGATGATCTGTAGATCTTGCATTAACATCTCTAATCAAATAACTTCACAATTCCTTGTGCAATAGCCCTAAACTCTGCTTCTGCACTGTTGCTATGTTTAGGATCGAGTTATGGGTCTATGATTCACTATAGGATCAAAAGACAGAGACTCTTGCTTGTTAGAATATCTACCCTTTCGACCGATGTTGAATTGAATTAAGGGCTCGTTAGAGAGAACCAACGATCTCTGAACTTTAGGAGTTCACAACCTCTCAATACGAAAATTCTGCTCCTTTATTTAATATGAAAATAATGTTTATATATTACAAGTAAGGGTAGGCTAGTCTTTAACCCTTAACCCTACTTGCCATACATAGACACGCTTAAACAACCAAAATAAAACATTCTAGAATCAATAATAATATCCTAATAAGAATATAAGGAAAACTAATTTAGAAAATTAACTTTTTCTTCCCATGTGTAAATCTTTTGTAACCCAAGATTGATTTCTGCGATTTAGGAGTTGCATCTTCGACATCTGTAACGTTGCCCATAACATCACTCTCCCCCTCAAAAATGCACTTGACCTCAAGTGCTAATGAAGGAAATCGCTGTAGCAAAGAATCCACATCTTCCCACGAGGCTTCAGCTAGAGAAAGGCCACCCAAATGAACTAGAACTTGTTTCGTTGTGCCCTTAATTCGAGAATCTAAAATCGCTTATGGAAGGAGTAGTGCTGCGTCTGTATGCATAGTCGGTAAAGATGGTTGTATTGGGTCTTGATTAACGATAAATTTCTTCAAACAAGACACATGAAAATCTAGGGGCTTTGCACTAGATCTAGCAGCTGCATTATGTTTCTTGCTTCTCCAAGTGACTAGATTTCCTCCTATGAGCGTACAATAACCAGTGGTTGACCTCCTATCATCTAGAGATCTAACCCAATCAGCATCTGTAAATGCTTCTATCTTAAGATGACCATTGTTAGTGAACATAAGGCCTTTTCCTGGAGTAGACTTTAGATAGCACAAAATGCAGAATACAGCTTGCAAGTGTGGTTCTCGTGGATCATGCATTTACTGACTTACCAGCCTAACTGCAAATGTTATGTCTAGCCTAGTGTGAGAAAGATGAGTCTCCCACCCAACCTCTACCATCTTCTCAAGTCCACAGATGTACCCACTCCTGCTTCCAGTTTGTGATTGCTTTCGATAGGAAATTCAGCTGGTTTTCCTAGGTCCTTAATTTCAAATTCTCGAGCAAGTAGTTTCTTCAGCCTAGCCATCTCTTCTGTATCGCTTCTAGTTACAATAATGTCATTAACATAGACAAAAAGAAGCGTGATCTTATCTTAGGAGTGCTTGCTAAATAGGGTATGATTCGCATTACTCTGTTGATAACCAAAGGAGATCATAGCCCGATTGAACTTTTCAAACCATGCTCGTGGTGATTGTTTCAGCCCATACAAGGCCTTTTTTAACCTATTTCCTTGTGTCTTCTCATCTTCAAACCTTGGAGGAATCTCCATATACACCTCCTCCTCCAGATCCCCATGAAGAAATGCATTTTTAACATTGAATTGTTGTAAGTCCCAATCCAAGTTAGCTACACACGAGAGTCAAATTTTGATTGTATTCATCTTAGCAACAAGAGCAAAGGTTTCTTGATAGTCCACTCCATATGTTTGAGTAAAGCCTTTAGCCACCAATCTCGCCTTGTACCTCTTAATGGATCCATCTGGCTTATGCTTCACTGTGAATACCTATTTGTAGCCAGCCGTCCGTGTTCCTTCTGGAGCAATGACAAGTTCCCAAGTCTCATTTTTTGCTAGGGCCTTCATTTCTTGAATCATGGCTTCTTTTCATTGAACAATTTTCATTGCTTCTCTCCAATCCTGTGGAATAGACACAGAAGAAACAAACAAGACAAAGGCTTTATAGGCAAGAGATAGTGAGTCATATGTAACAAAGTTAGAAATTGAGTACTTAGCGCAACTTCTAACACCTTTTTGAAGAGCAATCGACTTATCTAATTCATCAGATAAATCATATTCTAGCTCACCAGTGTTTTTGAGGGAAGAGGACGGCATTGGCATAGACTGCATGATGGTTTTTTTTGTCTTATCTCACCTTGAGTATGTCCTTAAGTCTAGTCTATCTAAGAGCCAATGTCAATCCTCTTGAACAAAACTAGTTGTCTCCCCCTAAATTGTTCTTCCTCCTTAGATCACGTTATCTCTAGAGTCAAGCAACATTTCGTCTTCAATCTCATTCTCCCCTCAAAGAGGAGTTGGGGATGTGATGAAATATGACTCATACTCCAAAAAAGTGATATCCATCTAGCCGAGGATTTGTATATGACACAAATAGAGGGCTTCTTCTCCTATGATGGCCAAAAAGGTATGCAAGCTTCAGAAATCCATCTATGAATTGAAAGAAGCATCTAGGAGTTGAAATATCCGCTTTGATGACATAATCAAAGAGTTTGGTTTCTCATCAAATCCGGATGAACCCTGTGTGTATAAGAAGGTCAATGAGAGTGCAATTGTATAGAGATAGATCGAAAACGTTGCTTGATCTTTCACAATCAACATACATAGACAAGATGCTAAAGAGGTTTAGCATGGAGCAGTCCAAGAGAAAGTATCTTCACATAACTTGTGGGATAACACTCTCGAAATCTATGTCTCCTAAGACAAGATGAGAGGACGCGCATGAATATGATCTCGTATGCATCTGCAATAGGATTTATCGTGTACGCTATGCTATGTACGAGACCTGATGTATGATATGCTCTATGTGCTACGAGTAGATACCAGTCGGATCCTGGTGAGAGTCACTAGGTGGTTGTCAAGAACATCCTCAAGTACTTGCAAAGGACTAAGGATGTTTTCTTGATATATGGAAATGAAAATCTAAAAATGAGCCGATATACAGATGCCAGTTTTCAATCTAATAAGGTTGATTTCAAATCTCAATCAGGTTATATATTAACACTGAACAGCGGGGCGATCAGTTGGAAGAGTTCCAAACAAGAGACGACTGTCGATTCAACAACCGAGGTAGAGTACATTGCCGCTTCAGACACAGCAAAGGAAACAGTTTGGATCAAGAAGTTCATTACTGAACTTGTTGTGGTTCCTAGCTATGATGGGCCTATACAGTTATATTATGATAACAATGGGGCTATTGCTCAGGCAAAGGAATCAAGGTCTTATCAACGGTTCGAACACGTACTCCGCATATATCATCTAATTAGGGAGATCATTGGTCAATGTGATGTACAGATAGAGAATTCCCACCGAGCAGAATATTGTTGATCCGTTAACGAAGCCATTGTCATAGAATAGCTTTGAGAATCTACTAGCCTATGGTATTACATACCAAGGCGATTAGCTTTAGGTCAAGTGGGAGATTTGTTATAATAGTGCCCTAAAGGTAATCGCCTTTAGCTCATTTCGTACAAAGATGTG
The DNA here is from genome assembly GCA_027563865.1 of Erythroxylum pelleterianum. Taxonomy (NCBI): domain Eukaryota; kingdom Viridiplantae; phylum Streptophyta; class Magnoliopsida; order Malpighiales; family Erythroxylaceae; genus Erythroxylum; species Erythroxylum pelleterianum. The sequence continues at coordinate 14,163,119 of JAOQMR010000211.1, forward strand.
TACAGACTTTATTTTCAATAATAAAGAAAGGCATATTTCTTAATTTAGTGTTCATTATTTATGAATTGATATTGATATATAAGCAAATTAATAAAGTCCATGGTTTATGACATAGCATGAAGGAAATCATGATGTGATCATATTACTGAGATTCCTGTCATGTGCAATTATGTCAGTATCTAAATTATCCCTAGTCATAGAATCAATGAGATTAGACATCGTTAATTCGAATAGACTAACACATGTCAAACTCCTTGAATAGATCAAGCAGTGAATCTCAAAAACTGTAAATATAAGATGTTTAGAGTTGAATGTGGATGCTTACTAGAAGTAATAAGTACATTGGATAACCTATCATGAGATCATCACATAGATGTCTTATTCTAATGTCAATGATAATCTCATCATAACAATGGTGCAAGTATCCTCAAACTTGAGATACTCAAGGATATCTTACTTATTGATTCTGTACTTTGACTCCATTCTTTGTTGTCTTGCAGAGATCGCTCATAGGATAGTGATTAAGTATAGCTTGAGGTATTCGAAAGTAATTGAGTAGCTAATAGAGGATTCACCACTTCTGTGATAGCAGAAGATGATACCCATGGTCTCTTGTCGGGGTCGTTACTTGGAAATCTCTGGCCGGAGTACATGTATCATGAAGAATGTCTCCATTGACATATAGAGTAATGAGTCCCAAGACGATAACTGACATCACTTGGACTAGATTTGACATAATCAATCTAGTGAAAGTTAACACTTTGTCCATATTCATAACCAAGTGGGGTATAGCATGGTGAAAGGATGTATTACTAGCATGGTGAAAGGATGTATTCATAACCAAGTGGGGTATAGCATGGTGAAAGGATTCATGAGATGGTTCGTGATGAGCACGGGTTCATTCGTCAAACCACTTACTTTTCGGTCAATTAGGGGTCATGATGTATTACTAGATGCCTCTCATGACTTGCTTGGATTAAGTGTTAATCCAAGTGGCGAACATAACCAGAAATCTAATGGGTCACACGCATAAGAGTGACTCGAAGGATTCATAAAATAGTTTTGGATAGAGATTCATTATATGGAGAACAATAGAACCAACTGGATCTCGATGAGAATAGGATGTCCTGATGAGATCGCGACATCGATATTGCTGAAACAAGTCTCCGGTGTTTTTCCACACCCGAAACTCGGTAGGACCAATTCTAGTGTGACTGGACTACCTCAGCATTTATGTATATATATATATATATATATATATAAACAAAAGCTAGAAAGGAAGGATGATGATCGTGAAATAAATGTTTTTAACAAGTTTAGAAACAACTTTTCAAGCTATTCTCATCATCTTTCTCATCTTCTTCCTCTCCTTCACGTTGCTCTCCACACTCTTGTCATTGTTCTAGCCATTTCTGGATCAAAGAGTTTGCTTCGATTAGTTTCTCCGATCTCTGCGTGGATACCGTTGAAGACAGTTTATTTTAGTCGTGATTTGCGATAACCCGACGAGTAGAAGATTGAAGAACGAAGGAGATTACACACAAGATTTATGGTTATTATATGAATGATTGATTTATGTAAATGCCATGAATTCCTATATATATATGTTATGAACATGTATGTGAATTGAGAATATTCAGCTAGGTTTTATAGTATTTCCTTGTATAGGCACATAGATCTTGGACTTCGAGAAAATCCAGGAACAATTTTTTTTTGTTTTCCGTATCGCATGTATATGATTCACGCACTAGGATTTTCCTACAGGTTGAACTCCAACCATGATGTGGTTGAGAAAAAAAAAATTAGGCTACCAGAACCAGTAAATCTGATACCATGAAACAAGAGGAATTTAGAAAAGGGATCAAAACTCACTTTATTCCTTTGATTCAAGGAAATTTATACAAGAGTATTTCCTAATTTAATGCTACTAACCACCAAATTTAGCGTATAGGATAAATTTATCTTGTTTAATAGTGGATAAACTTATCTCCTAGAAGATAATCTCCTAAGCTAACAAACTTATCTAAAAATAAGGAAAAATAATTATAATTATCCAACAGGTATAAATATAAGCACATCAGTGATAGCGGAAAAAAAATCTTCTCTTGAAGCAAGAGCATTAAAGTGGAATGAGTTAGACAACATATTAAGTCAATCCAATTGAATAAAGAAGTGCATAGAGGATATTTCAGGAAAAAAAAAAGGTAAACACACTTTTAAATGAACTCAAACTTCAACTACTCACTTTCAAATGACATCAAACTTTAACTAGTTTAGATGGCCTGGCTGGTAAGGGATTCTATTATGGCTGGCTAGAAACTTACTGATATCTAGTGGCTACAACCCACAAAACTTATAAAATCTGGTTGTTGGAACATGAAGTTTAGGTTTGGGATTCGAGCTTCAGTTGTTGGAATTTCAAATTTACTATAGCTGGAATTTTATGGTTCAATTGCTGGTAATTTAGGCTAGAGTTCTTGGGTTTGGTTACTACAATCTAAGAGTGATTCTTAGATTGTAGTAGTGAGATCTGGTTGTTGGAATTTTGAGGTTTAGGTTTGGGATTTCAGCTTTGGTTGTTGGAATTTCAAATTTGCTATAGCCGGAATTTTATGGTTCAGTTGCTGGAAATTTAAGCTAGAGTTTTAGGGTTTGGTTACCGAAAGTTTTTAGGTTAGAAGAATTGATTTTAGTAAGGTAAACAAGTAAAAGAGGGTAAAAAAACTAGGAATCACTACTACAATCTAAGAATCACTCTTAGAAGAAAGCATCACATTTTCTAATTAAAAGCTCAAATTTATAAATAAAAAAATATATTCAAGATCTTATTATTGAAGGATTGAGTACACATATATAGAAAAGTTTTTGGAACCCTTATCTAGTAGTAAAGGAATTCCCAACTAAAATATTCAAAATAGAATTGAATCCTACTCTAATAAGGATTCTCTATTATCATATAATTTTTAAGTCCTAAAAAAGTAAATTTTAGTCTTTATTGTCTTTGTGGTCACCTCAACTTCCACCCTTTATCACACCAAATTATAGCTTCTTGATGAGTGATTTGCCCTTTTTTATTTCTTTTATAAACTCTAAGGTTTCATTTGGTAACCAATAATGAAAGAATTGGAATAAAAAATGAGAATGCGAATAAAAAATGGGAATCGAAATAGAAATGAAATTACTGATTATGCATTTTTAGTATGGTATTAAACAAAGTTAATAATTACACTAATATTTAGTGTTAAATATTTAAAATGGTAATGAGAAATTTTTTTCATACTTAGTTATTATTTGATTTACTTTGTAATTAATTAATTAAAATATTTTATATTTTATAAATAATTAATCAAAAAATTTCAATACTTTATAAAATTATTAATTTTTAATAATTATGAATGGTTGTTATGATAAGAATAAAAGTCTTAATAAAACAAAAAAAATTGATGATAATATTCAGATAAAAATCACAATATCTTAATAACATTTTGATAATAACTTGATAATATTCTAATAATATCTCTTATTTTTTATTCTCGATATTGGATTCTAGCTTATACCCACACCCTCCCTTAAGAATAAAAGTTCAGAATTGTTTAAAATTCATTCTCGCTTTGTCATTCCCTATTTTATCTATTACCAGTAACCAAACAACTACAAGATAGGAATAAATGTTTCATTTTCATTCTCACCTCTTTATTACTGATTACCAAATAAGACCTAAGCTCTTTTGCATCACTTGCTTTATTTCTCACTTGATTAAGAGAAACTTGCATTAGAAGATGGAACATCTTTCTATTCTAACTGGCAAATGACCAAAAAGTCTATGAATGATGCACCTAATCCTATTATATATATGTTTATACTTTTAGCTTTGTGATGGAATGAATATTATTTCATTATTCAGAAAATTCTTAAAGAAGTCTGGTACCTTTTTGTCTGAGTGACTCTTAGGTTTTAGGAAGAGATTTATAGACATATTATTTTGATTTAATTACCTCCCATTAAATTTCAGCACCTGGCCATCATACATTAGACATGCATTTCCTTAATACAATTTTCAGGTTGCTAATATTAAAATCAAATTTGACAGAGCTCATAGTTAAATCAAAAGAGAAAGGACAATAAATTCTGCTCATGCTTACCAAAATGATTGCTAAATGTCTATCCTCCTTTGGCCCAAGCATCT
>JAOQMR010000211.1:14203950-14214985 GCA_027563865.1 Erythroxylum pelleterianum
TATTTAATAAGCAAATAACAAACATAACAAACATAATTCGTACTAATTTCTTTTAATATTCTAACCCCTAATTTGGGTCGCTACAGTGCAATTCTCTTAGTATTTTTCAATATGATATTGTTCTATTTTGTTGTGATTGCTACTATTTTTAGTGATTTTATTACTGTTGACATTTGTATGATGTTGTTCGTTGTTGTTATAATCATTTAGGCTCTGTTTGGTTGGATGGTTTGGGATGGAACATTACACAGTTCCATCGTTTGTTTAAGGGTTTCATGATGGAATGGAATGAAATGGGTTGGAAGCGGAGGGTTTCATGTTACGTTTCATTCCATCCTAAACAGTGAAAATAAGAAACCTCTGATTCAGGGGGGTTTAAGATGTAATGTAAACTAATAAATACATACTACCTAATATATCTCAATAATTCTTCTTACCAATTATTTCTTCTAACCACCCAAACTCATTTATCATACTGTACACAAGCTTATCATTTCTAGATTTCTCTTTTGATTCTCTGTGTTCTACCACGCATTCATTATTCTCATGTTGTTTACTGCTGGGGAAGCAGAAGAGGAGTTGGGAGAGGGCTGGAAATTTGAGGAAAATATATATATATATATATATATATATACACACACACACACACACTGTTCTGGTTAGAGAAAACCGAAAATGTGTTGTTGTCACTGTACATGCATGAATCTGTTGAGTATTAGTAAAAATGAATTTTGATGTTTAAGTGTGAATCTTGGATTTTTGAACTGTGTGTGGGTTGATGAACTAAAAATGTGTTAGAAGAATTGTTTTGAGTGTTATTTGAGTTAATTGATGTGATAATTAACTTTTGGAAAATTTACAGTAAAGAGAGGAAGAACATATGGAGTTTAGGATTTTTGGTGTTTGAATGGTAAATTTGATTATGACTTATTTAGGGATTGAATTGAAGTTAGAAATGCAGAAGAGATGAATGAGGAGTGAATAAGTCTGGAAATAAAAGGAAAATGGAAGGAGAAGAAGAAGAGAGAAAAGCACTGTCGTGCTTTAGCACGATTGTGATTTCTCTAAAAATTCAGCAAAGTCGCTATCGTGCTTTTGCACGATACCGACTTTGCAGGATTAGTGAAAGTCACTATCGTACAAATGCACGATCGCGACTTTCAATTGAATTTTTCTGAATAAATTTTTCTGAATATCCTCCAATCTTTTTGTTATAACTTCTTCACTCCATGTCCAAATGACTTGATTCTTGAACCAATGGACTCCTAAGATATTAATATACATCTCCACCAAAAATCTTAGCTTTATGAAGTGGATTTCTTGATGAATTTAAGTTGGAAATGTGACTGCGCTGAAGTATGATAACTGGAATATTCTACTGAACATACTTCTGTATTTTGCTTATATCTTGTCCTGTAGAGCTCCGAATGGAATAATTTTTTATTGGAATTAAACTAGAGACATAAGGCTACACATTATTCTAATTCTACCTCTAAGAATTTCAGAATCTGATTGAAAATGAGATAAGAATTCTAATGAAGCTTAAGAACAGTCTAAAATCTTTTGAGTGTAACTTTCAGTATACTAAACCAAATTCGTTGAACTTGGTATCGTTGGAAATCTAAGACAAAAAGAGAAAATTTTATAGAAGAAAGTATCACCTAATTACCTCACCTTCCTAATGAAAATAATTGATCAAAGTAGACCCGAAAGTTGATTGTGAAATAAATCAGGATTGAGGAATTGGGTATGGTCTCACATGATTGATAATGTGACAAGATTAAGGATAATAAAAATAGAATTTTTCATGAACATGCATCATACATATTCAGTAATTTAGATGGTCGATTTTGTTAGTAATTCAGTAAGCAATTTTTGATAGTTTTGCTTTGACTGTTTTGTTTACTCCTGATTTTGATCCATTGAATGATTTGCAAAGCTGTAAGAATTACATGAGACTTGAACCATTGGATTCGTAACACATTGAATTACATCTCCACAAAAAATCTCATCGATCCAAAATTATTTGAGAGAGGATGAGTGATAATATTGAGACGGAAATGATGAAGAAAAAGCTGAGAAAAAGGGGTTAAAATGTAGTCTGCAACTTCCATGATTAAACTGTATTGATCTAGGAAGATTTTGACAAAATTGTCTTCATGAAAGTTGTAGATCTTTCTTTTTCCTTTTTAATAATATAAATTTTGAAAATTTTTAATTTCCAGATTAAAAGTTATAGGGGTTCAAAGTGAGGGTGAGCAACTGGGAAAGTCGCGATCGTGCAGAAGTGAGGGTGAGCAACTGAAGCACAATCAGGACTTCCTTCCTTCTTCCGATATTACTGTTTTCTCTTCTTCCTCCTCTCTTTTTCTTAATTCTTCCATTTCTAACTTATTTCAACCTCCATTTTCGACTTCATTCAACTCAACACATTCACAACCAATTCCAAAAATCCAAATTAAAATATAAACATTAAAACATAAAAATTCACGCATGTTCTTCACGTTTCCTACTATTTTCTTCATTTTTCTGTTGCATTCTTATTTTCTACTCATTCTCCAATTTCTTCTCTAAAATCTATCTTTCTCATATCCAAAGATCATCTAACATTAACTCTAAACTCTTTTTTGTTCATTTCTAAAAACATCCAAAAATTCACGTAGAAACCATGAAAACAGAGTATACACATATCAACTTTTGATAATTTTATACACTCTCCTTATACACGCTTTCAATGATTTTTTTAACTAAAATATTATTTCAATCTTATAATATATTGATCATCAAATATACAGAACATTACATACGACATACCCAAAAATCCATACTTACGTTTCAGCAAATTACTCATCCTCATTGTATAAACACTTACTGTTAACTAACGTGATGCATGTTTTATTTCTTCTCCTTCCATTTTTTTGTTTTTAGATTTACTCACTCCTAAATCATCTATTTTGCATTTATATATCCAATACAATCTCTAAACAAATCAGATTCAAATTTACAAAATATAATAATAATAACAACAACAACAACAATAACAACAACAACAACAACAAAATTTAATGATAATAATAACTTCAGAGAGTTGGTGGTTCTCCATGCATGGAGGATCACCAACTCCATACACGGTATGTACATGACTACTAAGTGTGGCTAGTCACCCCGTGACTACCAATACTTCAAAGGAACATAAATATAACGAAGAGCAGTGAAAAAGTAAAGGGTAAAATAGCAATCATCAAACAACCATTTTAATATAAGGGGTATAATAGTCGTTTGTTATACATTCCATTCCATTCTATTCAACTTCCAAACAACATTTCACTACATTACATTATGAACCATTCCATCCCTTCGAAACAACTTTTCACTATATTACATTTCATTCCATTATAAACCGTTCCGTTCTGTTTCATTCCATTAATTTACATCCAACCAAACAAGCCCTTAGTATTTTATTAAGCATGTGCACTTTTGACTTGAGTCACTTATATATGGATAATAAATTTTAATAATAAAAATATGCTTTTAAAGTTTACTTATTTGTATATTATTGATTCACTAGGACCCTATTTTTTACTTTACCTCGAGACTATAAAACGTTAGGAATGGCCTTGGTTGTCTAACAATTTTTCTTAATTTTTTTCATATAGAATTTCTCCATTTACTAATATTAGTTTGTTGTTTAAATATCTTCAAAGATAGTTTATAACGATGCTTATTAATTAATAGTAAAATATTTTATTTAATTTCATCCTTTATCCAAACATTACAAAAATTCAACCACATTAGTTATCACCTAGTTTCCACATATATGAAGAAATTTTCACATCTAACCTTACCCTTATTACCTAGTTAATGAATTATAGCTTGAATATCTATATATTTAGCATAACATTATTGTAATCCTTTTCAAACCTAGCATACATGATGGCATCAAGGAGTTCTATTACAAATCTTTATCTTTCTTATCACCTGCAAATTGTTTAGACACTTTTTTCCTCCATAATTCTTTTTGGTGTGCCTATAACATGAGTGAAACTTTTCACCAAATATCTCTCCGACACCCAAAATAATGTTTTATATGACCCAACCATCTAATCAAAAGGACTAAGTCAGGAGGTTTTGAAATTATATATAAATCACTTTAATAAAATAAATAAATTCATTCAAATATATAAGAAACGATCATCAATCTAGCTCTTTATACTTACAATGACATAAGCTATAAGAACATGTAATTTATTAACATCAAATGCTTTGACTGTTAATAATGTGAGTTAAGAACCACCAGAAGGCAATTATCTATGTAAAGAATAGGTCATAATCATTCCTGAAACTACTCAAACAATATTTATACCCTATAAATAGTATATCAATCCAAAAATCTCCATTACATGTCTATATAGCCCTAGAACTTAGATACACTTCATAATTTTAACTAGTGAGTTAAGTATATCCCATAGTTAATTTTAGAAATACCTATAATGTTATGGGGTATTATTTTTGGCTTTAACTCAAGCTTATTCCTAATAGTTTGCCTTCTAACTTTGATACCACACAAGTTTTATATTCGAAAAAATATTCTTGCACACTATGTATATGTTCCTTTTCAAATTTTGAAATATTATAAAAAATTGTTGTCCCTTTCATACTATAAGTTGCAACATGCCATGTGTATCCTTCAACACTGTATACAACACAAATTATGTTATGTTTGCTCCTTATATACTCCTATATTATATTACATTTATAATAAGTTTTCTTAAAATTAGTTGAGTCGTTGAACTTTTTCTCAACTCTTATTAAATCACCACATTATACTTTAGACACCCTTAAACTTTAGCTCTTTTAATATATTACGAAATCATAGGTATTCATTGATTAACAATATATAACATGCATCTATCTTCCTCACATGCATCATTACTACCAATTACAACTCTAAAAAATTTTGAAAAGATGGCTATAATATGTGTATAATGATAAGGGTAAATTAGAGTATATTTTTAGGTGTTAGAGTGTGTTTTTAGTGTTTTCTTATATTATAATCATATGTTTAGGATTAAGATTTATGTTCTTGTTAGTGTTTTGTATGTTTTATTTTATTAATTGATGTTTAAGGAAAGAGTTTGATCTTAGTTATATATTTCAAGGATTGGTTAATGTATTTGGTGATGAGTGTAGATAGGAAAATGAGAAGAAAAAATGAAGAAAAAGCTTGAGACTTCTTGCTCCTCTTAATCAGCTGCAGCCACAATATTCCTCACATTCATCCAATGAAGACACCTTTTTATTGAAGAGAACTTCTAACTTGCAAACTCTCCAACAAGATTAATATAGATATGCTCAAACTAAGGAATACAAAAGAAAACTGGATCATAATCGTTTGGCACAATAATCTTCCTTCAAAAATATATTTTCTTCTATGACTTATTGTCAGGAATCTAATTAATACTGCTGATAGACTTTCTTACCTTGACATCAACAGAAGTTACACTCTATGTTCTACAAAAAGATGAAACTAAAGATAATATATTTTTCATGTATCTAGTTTCTAAGTTTATTCGGTAACAAGTGAAGTTACAATGTTTATAAAATGGTTCTTATAATTCTATTTCTATCATTATACATTGGATGGCCACACAAGCCTCTATTTCTATGACAAAAAAATTGCTTTACTTACTGGCTACGGGATTGTGTGTGCAAACAATTTGGAAAGAAAGGAATGCAAGCAAGTTTGAATCTAACTGCAAAATTATAGATGCACTTATCATTGAAGCTATAAATTAGACTCGAGAAATTATTTTATTGAAGAATCGTGCATCAGATTGTAATTCCACTCTACTCCAGTCATTGAATCTCTAAGTCATGTGCTACTTACATACTCTATGTTCTCTTTTTTGTTTTAGGTATATCTACTGTGCTTCTTTATATTGAGGGTTTATCCCAAGAACCTCCTTTAAGGATGTAAACTTCTTTATTTATTAATTCATTCCTTCTTTCCTTTTTTTTAAAAAAAAAAGAAGCAGAAAGTTACAAGTCTTTGGCACGATCATGCATGGGAAGTCTCTGACAAGATCGTGCTACCCATGCATAATCATGCTAGAGGGTTGGAGTAGCCTAAACACGATCGTGTAAGATATTTTCCAAAATGTGACATTTTATACTTTTGATGTTTTAGGGATATTTTTGGAAGATATACATATGAAAAACCATAGGTAAAACCCTGGAAGACTCAAAAGTATATAAAGAAGAGAAAAACATCACTTGATGGTTGCATAAACATAATTATAGAAGATCAAAAGAGAAGAATTCTCAAGAACATGGCTGCAGATTTTCCAGCCCAATGCAAAGAAGAGAAAACTTCTGGATTCAATTCTCTATTCTTTTCTTCTTTCTTTGTTGTTGATAGATGGAAATGATGAATAAACTTGGATATTTAATTACATCTATGGATTGCTAATTCCCTTTTTATGATTACTCTTGATTCATTTATTGAACTTTAATTCTTGATTTAATAGATATGCTTATGATGTTTATTATTTTATATTCAATTTAAAATGAAAGATTAGACTGGATTATCTGTTTTGTGTTGTACAGTGAGATTTGGTACCTTAATGAACCTATAAATATCAAATTAATAGGCAATTGAAGAGAGATCTTAATTGTTTATTAGTGACTTATGTGATTGCTTCAAATCCAATTATATAGTTAGAAAGAGTTCTAATAAATTGAGAGATCATAATTCAATTTCTGTCTATTTAATTGTGATTAATTGATTAGATCTCAAGAGAGGGTAATCATAACTATAGGATATCTAGGATTAAGAATGATTAAATTAAAAAGGTAAATGACAACAAATAAAGATAGAAGTAATTCCTAACTTTCGTAGTTAATTACTTAATCAATTTTACTATTGGTTACTTTATTGTTTGGTTATTAATTATCTTTTTTAGATTAATTCTTAATGATTCATCTTATCGTTTACCTTAAACAAAATTTACAAGAATTGTTAAGTGACTATTACAATCCTTATGGGACGATATCTTTTATTATAAGATACGATTTGTATACTTGTTGTTTAGAAAAAGTTGGAGAAATAAGTCTAACACGATCATTCAACAAGGAAGCAGCAGGTTGGAAGTCTATAGAGGGTTGGGGCAGTCCCATGCATGATTATGCATGGCCATGCATAGTCATGCTAGGTGTTTTCTAAGATGCGAGTTTTTTGCAATACTTTTGATGTTTCAAGGCTATTTTTAAAAGATATACACGTGAAAAAATCTTAGACAAAATATTAGAAGACTTAAGAGTATATAAAGAAGAGAAAACATCACTTTGTAGCTGCATAAACATAATTAAAGAAGATCAAAAGAAAAGAATTCTCGACAAAAAGGTTTCAAAATTTTCAACTCAAGGCAAAGAAGAGAAGACTTCCATATTCAATTCTCTAATATTTTCTTATTTCCTTGTTGTTTTTAGATGTTAATGATGATTAAACTTGGATATTTAGTTATATATATGGATTTCTAATTTATTTTTTTAGGAATGACACTTGATTTGTTTGTTGAACTTTACATTCTTGATTTAATGAATATGCTTGTGATATTTATTTTTTATATTCAATTTGAATTAAGAGAATGGATTGGATTATCTGTGTTGTGTTACACAGCAAGAGATGGTACCTTAATAGACGTATAAACATTAAATTAATAGCCAATTGAATAGAAATCTTAATTGTTTATTAGTTATACATATCATTGCTTCATATACAGATATATAGTTAGAAAGAGATTTGATAGATTAAGAGATCTGATATATGCATAATTGATCATAATTTTACCTCATATTTGATATGTTTTTGCTTGATATTTTATACTATTGTATATATTTAGTACTTAAATAGCTCCAAGTGTGTTTATAGTTTATAATTTCCTTAATGGACTTAAAAGAGAAGAATTCAAACGAGATCACGACAGAAATTGAAGAGTTGAAGGGTAGAAAGGATGCACAGCTGTGCACTTTTACGATTCTTCTAATTTTGGTTGTGCACGTCATCTTTTAGAACACTAAGTTTCGTGATAAAAAGACATTTTTGGGATAGATTGAAGCGGAAGGCATCGTTATGAAGAGTGTAAAGGCAATTCTAAAGGCAATTTGGAGCTTAAGGAGTGGGACATATAGAGTTTTTATCGACAGATGTTTAAGAACACAAGATTGGATGTCTACATCGCTAGAATACTCGATAGAGAACAACCAAAGAGATTTAGAATTATGATTATGTTATTTTCAATTAAGTTTTCTGTATATGTATATCTGATTTCGTGTTCACTAATGTGTGACCAATTTTTTTGTTAGCATTTAGGTTAGATGAACTTTATCTAGTACAGAAACATGTGTTGATTATTTTGTTAATGCAATTGAGTTATTTGGTTATTACGATAGATTTGTTAGACCTAAATTTGATCTTATACATAGAGATTGAGAAATCCTAGGTTTGAATAGATCTATGATAATTGAAAAGAGTTGATTGCAACCCTAGAGATAGGATAGCATAAATCTTCCAGATTAGGGTCAAAACTTAAGGGATTCACAATATGATAATGCAATCCAATAAAATTTAACCTGAATAATTCGATTAGAAACCTTAGGATTAGTTGTTATTAGACTTAAGGCCAGCTACTAGCATAACTTAGGAGTCTCCACGGTCCAATTAATCAACAACACAATTGCATGACAAAAGATTAATCGGTTAAGAGTTTAGGGGGATTCAAAGCCTAATTATTTGATATTGGTAATTAATTCACCAATTCTCTGCTTTAATCGGGTAGCTTATTTACTTTATTTGCATAGTTTTAGTTTCTTTAATTCAAAAACCATGATCAATTCTTAAGCTAGATAATAGAATAACGATAACTACTAGTACGCACTGTCCTCATGGAATCGACCTATACTTACCGGTACTCATTACAGCTACATCGTGCATTGACGATTTATTACAAATTTGACTATCACGAAATAGGTCAATCAAGTTTTCGGCGCCACTGTCAGGGAAAATAAATTAATGGAAACCCTTACTGAAATGAAAACTGATCGTGTGTTTCATAAATGGAGGGATATCTCAAAAAGACCTTCCGGAAGAAAACGAAAGTATTATAGATCAACTAATGGAATGCTTTGCTGAGATAGCAGCTAGTCAACATGAATTCGATAAGAGACTTCATTCAGTTGCATATGATGAGTATAATCTGAGCTTTCAACCATCTCAAAGTGAAGAAGAGACAACAATTGATTTCATGAATTAACATGCATTTCAAGAAGGCAAGGAGGTAACCAATACTCTTAAAGATATGATGATTGAGTCTATTTAAGAATCCAACCTGAGGCATCAAGAAACAAAGACTCATATACAAAATATGGTGAATTAAATCAATCAGCTAGAAAAGATATTATCCAATGAACAACTAGGGAGTTTGCCTAGTCCTAATGAAACAAATCCTAACAAATTTGTAATGGCAATCATTCCTTGTAGTGAATATGAGATCTCAGAAGAAGAAGAGGAAACAAGTATTGCAAATAAATTAATGGAACTACTTATTGAAATGAAAGCTAAGCAACGCGAATTCGAGAGTGAAGAAAATGCAAGGGTTGGCTTCATGAATGAAGCAACATTCCAGGAAGAAAAAAGAAGTCTCCATCCAAGAAGGAAAAGTAGAGGAATAATAGAAGACAATTGAAGAAGATGAGCTAGAAACCTTTATCCAAGAAGAAGAAGAAGAAGAAGAGTGGATAGAGGTGGTTGAGGAAGAACTGGTGGAGGAACCAAGTAAAGGAACTACTGATGAGGTGTTAGTAGTGACCTTAAATACGGAGGGATCTCACTTTCTTGAAGACAAGTTGTTCGAGCCAACCAACAATTCAGGGAGTTTCATTATCCCGCATTTTATTAATAGTTTGTCATTAAAAAGGGCATTATTGCTTGAAATTGGATTTATTAATTTGATAAATTATGTCCTTGTTATTATCTTGCAATAGGTGGCTTGTTCACAGGCTATGAAACCGCTTTATGGAGAAAAGGATGGAAGCAAGCGGCTGATTATTGATCCAGGCTAACTCTAAACATACATGTTACGTCGAGCTACCGATGTTAGAGAAGCGTTGTATGGGAGGCAACTCATAAGTTAGTTTTAATTTTAGTTCAATTTTGATGTTATCTTTTGTTTGCTTTCATCTTAATATAGGATTTTATTTTATGTTATTTTATTTCTTTGTTTCTTTTTATCCTTTTCTTTTATATTTTACAAGGATGCTAGTTTCATATTAGATGGATAAAAATTAGAGAAGTCGTCATAGTCAAGAAAGTACTATTAAACCTCTCACTTTTTCATAAATGCTTATATTGTATACATTAAGGACAATGTACAGTTTTAAGTGAGTGATAGGTTTAATGAAAATGTAACTGATTTCTTTAAGTTTATTATAATCCTGATTATAAATTTTATTAACTGATATCTTGAATTGGTTGAATCTATCCATGAATACTATATGTCCTTGTTAAATATTGATCTGAATTAGTGTGTAAAAGGATGATGGATAGAATAAAATTTGTTTTCTAAGTCATATTTTTAGTAATCATTAAAATATTCAAGTTAAATGAAATTTTCATATTATTTACACACATATACACCCAAATTTTTAATGAGCTTTTAAGCCTAAGAACCAAATTTTCAAAATTTTTAAAGCTTTTTTTATTCTTTCATATGGGTGATGTCATGTATAGTAGGATAATTTTAGAATTTGCTTTTATTATGTATATCGAGGAATTTATTAACTTAATAACCCTGTGTTATTCCAAAGTTGCTAAAAAAATCCTGACATATAAAAATTAGCAAAAAAATCCCTGAGTTGCAATTTTATTAACTCACAGCCCCTTAAGTAAATCTGGTCAACGTATGGACTTGAAAAGTCTATTTTGCCCTTACACTTAATCTGATGATTTGCACTCTCCCTCCCATTTCATTTTTACGGT
>JAOQMR010000211.1:14253758-14271677 GCA_027563865.1 Erythroxylum pelleterianum
TTTATTCATAAAGTCTGTACATGACTATGAACAAAATGCGCTAAAGGGGATTGCCTTTAGGGCACTACTCTAACAATTAGGAAGTTAGTTTAATGATGAAAGAATGAAAGAAAAACCATGAAAATGATTAGATGAGTTTTCGACCAAGGTTAGTGTTTTTAATGTATTATGATTCAAAATTCTATTTTGATATTTTATTTTATTCATGGCATTATTTTGGTCTTATGTTTGCTTATTTTAATGTATGCAATACTATAAGTATACGGATCGTATATTGTAGTGCATAAAATTTCATTCCCACAAGGATTGAATTATTCACCTAGCAATATGAATTTACTTTGTTTAAGATAATGAAAGATTGAATTAACTACAATTAAAATAAACTAATAAAACTGAAAAACTGAACCAATAAGATAGTAATAAGAGCAAAGTTCTTTGGGGTTATTCTATCCTTGTTTTGTTTTCCTTTTACCTTTTTAATTCAATTATGTTTGATCCTAAATATCCTAATTTTTTTAAAATTAAAAATTTGTTCATTATAAAAGAGAAGTTATAAAGTAGGGGTAGGATCTCTCCCACATGAGAGAAACCCTCTTAAAATACTAGTCTTAGACAAATCCAAAAATGACAATGTATCCAGTCCAAGATTTAACGAAACTTTGTAGACTATTAGGGTAAAACTAACTTGCTCTTGCTTGAATCTTCGCATCATTTCTCGATTAGGGAGGGTGAAGTCAACTATGGAGGTTAGGCGATTTATGGTTTAGGCGCTACTCCCACTCAGATCTTTGTACAAGAAGCTCGATGCAGGTATCAAACTCAACAACTGAACTTTATAATCACTTAAGGCATGGCTAATTTGATTTCATCTCATTGGTACTTGATTTTTTTAAAAGGACTTCAAAGGCTAGCCAGAGAAGGAGATCGGAGAGGAGATCTCGTCTACGAAAAAGGTATCCAGTTTAAAGATTTTGAAAGCTTCCTTTCTTTTTTCTTGAAACCTCCACTGATTAAACATTAATCTGTTGATCACAGGGATTTGGGTGGATAGAATGGATCTTCAAGCAATGCTCAAGCTAGAAAGGAAAAGATCTTAGTAATTCTAGGTGAGTCTAGATCTGAACAACCCTCATTTGTTCATTAGAGACTGTGAAAGAATAATCTGCTTGTTTCAAGCATGAGAACTGTTGTGAAGAACTGTTTTTGGATTTCATTTCTACATATGTGAACTGAGTAACAAGAACTTAGGAGAGATTAGATAGGGCTAGGGCTATATTCTCCATACAAGGGCCCTTCTCCTGCTACAGTGTAGGTTTAACTAATTGATGATCAATTGTCCCTTATGCTAGCAGTAGTGAGTTCTATAAGAGGTATTAGCGAAGTAGATTTGTCTTTAAACCTTCTACTATTCCCCTCATTCCAGATTACTTGAAAACATGTAGCAACCGAGAGTAATATAATAGCCCTATCATATTTAGAAATATGCAAATTAGGTCATTCCTATAGGATATTTGTGAGTCTGACATAGATAAAACTAGGGGCACATAGAGTAGAAATTTTAGCCTAAACTTCTTTGGAGAAGACACATTCAAAGAAGAACTGATCTCTAGTTTCATCCTCTAGATTGTATAGGATACATATCTTAGAGGAAGTTAGGAATTTCAGCCTATCCAAGGTACTAAGTCCGTCCCACATTGCTAGCCAGAGCAGAAAACTGATATCCTAAGTTTTGATTACCTTCTCTCGAGATCTAATTAAGTAATTCCAATTGAAATAGAAAATATTTGAGGTAAAAATCTCTCGATTCTCAAAACTACTCCTAACTACTCAATTAGATTTGAAGCAATCTTTAAGAATAATTAACTCACAACTAAGATCTTTCTTGAACTGTTTATTGATTTGATATTTGTAAGTCTATTAAGGTACTAGCTCCTATTGTGCAACTTAATACTGATAACTTGGATTTAATCTCTCGATTTATTATTAAGTATAAGTTCCGCAAATGCCACAAAGCAATACTATATTGAATTCAACAAGGTAAAAATTAAACAAAAAATTCAAGAATAAAAACTAATATAGATTTATAATTCCATAATCATGTCCAAAATAAGTCTACTCATAATTAACATCCAATACATTGAAATAAAATAAGAGAATAATGAATAAGCTTGAAAGCCTTAATCTAGAAATTTTGGAAAGCTGGAGTTGACTTGATGTTTCCACTATTTGATATACTCCTTTATTATATGTGTACTATTTTTGTTTTTTTTTTTGCTCTTCCTTTTTAGGTGTCTTTGGAGACTCTAGTTGCCTCTCTCTGAATTTAGTTGCTCCTAATCTGCCTCTGTTTTGTAGCCTTCTTAATATCCTTATATTGAATTAGGTTTATGAGATATACATAGGCATTTACACTATCATATAGGTGATTGTGTATGTCCGAAAGACCTTAATTTGTGACTTTACACGGTCACAAAGACTTACACAAACTTTGTATGTCAACATACATAGGTGTGTAACTCCACATAAGTAAGAATTGTGTCTTTAAAGCTCCACATGTTTACAATGACTGACATGATCACTGTACATGCACGTATATCTAAATAATTGCTTCTTCCATTCCATGCCACTATTTCCCCTGAATACATCTCCTCCTCGTCTATGAAGGCAATTATCACCTGAAAACACACTTGAAGTAAATTAAGTACCAAAAATACTATAAAACTATTAGATAACAAGCAAAATATAATAAATATAGGTATACAAATATAGACAAACAATTTTCTATCATCTGCCACTATGTTTAGACCATTCCATAATCGAAGGTTTAAACCTCAACTCTTCTCTTCTTCCTAAGGCTCCTTTTAGAACTTTTGTTAATTTTCTACTTAAGGTTGAAGGATTTGAGGAAAGTCAAAGCAGGTATAAGGGCAAGAGTTGTAGGCTACAAGGCATTCTAGTTAATAAGGAAACTTGAGGCTATTAAAGAGGGGCATAAATCTCACCAAATTAGAGTTTACTTGAATACTGGTTCCAATCTTTAGAATACTAGAGATACACTCAAAAGAGCTTAAGAATATTGTTATAAAGTTCCTCAGGATTTAAGAATTTTGGAAACAAAAACACCGAATGATTTTAACTTAGCTCTTCAGTTCCATAATTCTCTCGTAAGGCAGAAACAAAGGGTGAATTGGCTTAGTAATGGAGATAATAACAACAAGTTCTTCTTTAATTCTATTTTGGCTTGAAGGAGTAGGAACAAAATTTTCTCACTAATAGATGAAAAGAGGAATCTATGTAGGTATAGAATCAGTATTAGAGAGGTCTCACTCAACTTCCACAGGAAGCTACTTAGATAGAATTTGACCTTTAGATTTATTATTGAAGATCTAAGCTTATTATTGAATAGTCCATTAATCATGATTTAAAGGCTAACCTTATAAGACCTTTCACTTCTTATGAGATTAGGGAGGCATTCTTTAACCTAAATACAAACAAATCCCTAAGGACAGATGGATTCAATCCCCATTTCTTTGAGAAAATATGGAGCCTAACTGGAGAATTAATGGTTAAATTAGTTCTAGAATTCTTCAATAGTAAGAGAATGCTTAGAGAGTTAAATAAAAATCATATTTTCTTAATTGCAAAGACAAAGAATCATATATCCTTTCATGATTTTTGACCTATATCATGCTACAATATAGTATACAAAGTGATATCTAAACTTTTTGCTGCTAAATAAAAGGAAGATCTCAAGGTGCTTATTACTACCAGTCAAGGGGCTTTTAGCTTTGGAAGATCAATTAGGGATAATATACTATTGGTTCAAGACTTGTTTAAGAGATTACGAAACCAAGACTTTAATTAAGATTTGTTAAGTGAAAATAGACTTGTCCAAAGCCTATTAGAATGGAGCTTCATCATTAATTGTCTTTAGGTATTTGGCTTTCCTATGCTCTTTACTCCATATATTCAAAATTGCATGTCCTCTAATACCTTCAGTGCTTTAGTTAATGGTTTTCCTTCAAAGAGCTTTAATGAAGCTAAAGGAATTTGATAAGGGGATCCCTTGTCCCCTTATATATTTACCTTAGTCATTAAGGACCTTATAAGGATAATCAAATTCAATATTAAGGCCTATAGTCAGTTTGTGTTTCATTATAAATACAAGGAATTAAAAATCAATAGCCTTGTTTTTTTGGATGATCTTATGCTCTGTTGTGATGTAGAACTTGCTTCTTCTAAAAACTGGTGAACTCTCTTAACCACTCCTCTAAACTATCTAGATTTAAGGTTAATAGAGATAAGAGTAAGATTTATATTTATGCAAATGTTTTGGATGTGCTTCATCTTAGCTCTATCTCTAGATTTAGCATAAATTATATTCCTTTTAAATATATAGGAGTTCCTATATCCACTAAGAAGCCTAGATTTGTTGATTGTATCCATTTGATAAAAGGAATTAAAAGTATAATTAACTCTTGGCATAATAGATTTTTATTTAATGTATGTAGATTGCAACTAATTTGTTTAGTTATTAGGAATGTTCACATTCACTAGAGTGCTAGTCTTTTTTCTCCTAAAAAAATAGAAGAGCATAAAGAAATATTTACAATTGTGAAAGATGAGAATTCTAAAGAAGAAAAAAATCAAATAGCAAGAATTATGTTTGCCTAAGCAAGAAGGGACTAGGGATAGTTTCTATCCAAGTAGTGAATTATGTCTTTCTAGAAAAATGGATATGAAGGTTGTTTAATAACAAGGTACCAATATGGTCAAAAGAGATACATGGGTGCTACTTGTTATGCCAAAAAGCTCTAAAATTACTTAGGCCATCTTACTCGCAAATATATGAGCTAGTTGTAGTGATTACCCACGATCATCTCTCACAGAATTGAAATTGTTTCACTTAAATTAATTTTGAACAAAAACAAACATAAATACAAACCTTAATATTCTATCCCGATTGTTGAGTGAAGGCTTTAAAAGAAAATCACAGATTAGTTTGAAAAGTAAACGATCCAACTGGAAGCAAAGGCAAGTAGATTAATTGAAATGAAAGACTCTTGATAATTAATTTCACAAATTTAATCTCCTACGCATGATTAAGAGAAATGATTGGTTAGTTGTCTTACTAAAACTAACAGTTAGGCTCTAAATCAACAAGTTATTATCCGATTTAAATATACAAACTTGACTGCTAATTACCATTTAAGCTAATATATTTCTAATTCTTAACCTAAGTGGCTATGGTTTCTCGTTCCATTAATCCTTCGTTTAACACCAAAATGATGCAAAGGTTGATCATACTATTACATCCATTCAGTTCAGAAACTATAGCAAACATACGAAAACAAAATAATCCCTCAATCATAGATATTTGACTAAAATAGCTACGTTAATCCTCAAGAAAAAGAGATCAACCCATCATAGTATAAACACAGTTCATCATCTCCATACGGTTTAATTGCATGTTACTATCAACCAAAAAATGTAAAAGCGATGAACTGAATGAATACTAAAGACGAACTATAAAAAGAAAACAAATAACTTTAGTAAATAAGCTTCCACATCTCTATTGTATTTCTCTCTTCTTCACCGACTCACTCTGTTTCTCTCTTCCTTCTCTATCTCTCTGTGCCTCCCAAATGTGTCTGTTTGTGTGTAAAATGAAGAATGAAAAGTTGAATGAAAGATTCCCTTTCGTTGCCACCCTCTCCTTCTATTTGCAGTATGTTCCTAGGTCTAGGGTTTCGTGCCCTCAACCTCTACAGCTGCCACGTAATAACTAAAACAATTATGGGAAAATGAAGGGGGGGTAACAGCTATTGAAGTAAATCACACATTAATATAAACTTAATATTCGATATACAAAATGCACAAGATGCGGGGGGGTTGAATTGTGTATTCTTTTTCGATGACCCCCTTTTCAAGAATTTCTTTAAAACTTGCTTTTTCTCAAAACTATTGAAAATCATTATTGTAAAATATTGCAACTTATTTTCTAAATGCTTGTATGAATTAGTAAGATTAAAAGTTGAGAGATGAGAGAGAATCGACACGGCAGATTTATACTAGTTCACCCCAAACTGTGAGCTACGTCCAGTCCTCAGAATCCTTTCTGAGATTTCACTATACTTTGCAAAGATACAAGTATTCTTTTCTCCAAGCCTCTTCAGGTCTCTTACAGGAAGTATTCTTTTCACACTTAGCCTATTTAGGCTATCTGCTTTTCTTGAAAGATATTTCGAGCTTTGTTACAGATAAGAATAGCTCTAAGTTTTGCCTAATAATATTTCTAGCTTTTGAATTTCACTAACTCTTCCGAAAATCTCTAAAATCTCTAACTTCTGCAATCTTCGACTCTGACTCGTATTTATAGCCTTCATCTTCAACCACTTCTTGATAACTACTTCTTTCTTCTTGTTTATTGATCTTTGAAGAATCAGTTATTCAGTTGAGTTCCATAATTAACTCAAACTGATTAATCATCCGACGTGGTATCGGGTCTTCCTTCTCAGTTTCTTCTATCTCATATCTCTTCCGTCTCATTTCTATCGTCTCACTTTTGGCTTTGGCTTCCGTCTCATTTTGTTTTCCGCTTCCGTCTCATATTTTCTTTCCGCTTCCTTCTCATTTTCGTCTTCTGTCTCATATTCGTTTGTGTCACATTTTGTCTTCTGTCTTATTTTCATCTTCCGTCTCATTTTGCTCTGCTTCTGTCTCACTTTCTTTCGTCTCATTATTGTATTGGCTTTCGTCTCATTATTTGGTCTTCATCAAAATCATTAAACGTAAAGTTATTTTGACTTAACAGCTATGACTTTCACGACTGTGACTTACATAATAGTTGTGCATATAAGTCATAGCTACGACTTGCACATGCATGGTTATGCATGTAAGTTTGACTTACATGAACAATTCTTCTTGTTTTGTTCTTGCCACATTTAAAAAATAATCTGATTAAGATTCATGCAACATCCACACCAGTTTCACCTAATCTATCTCACATTTAGATCAAAACATAAGATCTGTAACCAAAATTAAGATATAAAGGCAATTAAAAGCAATAGAAACTTGACACAACAAGATCCCCACACTTAAACTATGCTTGTCCTCAAGCATATTAAAGAACACTAGACTATGAATGAACAAACAATAGAAACAACAATTTTCCCAAATAATAATCAAAGATATCAACGATCATTTCAATAAACACAACCTAAGAACTTGAAACTCATAATATGCCATGAACTAGCTATTCTTCACATATCTAGCCAAAATCAACAAGAACTTCAATTCAAAGAACCATCAACAAGTGTGATAGATACTCACTCTACTCTCTATCCTCTCAAGTATTCAAAGGTAGGGTATATTCACTCATCATTTATTTCATATAAGGCATCTAGTATAAGCTTGCTTACTAATCTAATCTCCACCATACAAACATTAATCCGAAGGTCTTTATTTTGGTTGTAATATGGTTGGGCTGAGGGTAAGAAAAAAGAATATCACAGTTTAAAACCACAACACAAATTTAACATTTAAAATAATACAAAACAATGAACCATAAAACACTTGATTCCTTCCTCTCATTTAATAAAATTAACACTCCCCTTTTTGTATCTCTCCTTTATCCTTTCATTTTTTAATCTTCTCTTCCTTCCTTTTTGTTTATGTTTCTTTTTCTCTTTTTCGTTTTTCTTTTTTTGCTTCTTGATTTTTCTCTTTTTATATATTTTTTGTTTATATGTTTGGAATAAGATCAAGTTTAGAAGAGAAAAATACAGAGGAGAGATACAAATTATTACAACCATACCCATTCCTAACTCAAAAGTAAACTATATCCTATGATTCTCCCATAAGTGTTCAAATAATTATCCCCCAAACCCAATCACGCACATTCAAATGCTCAACTTTCCTTATGAGAGGTACAATGATGACGATAAATAATTAAAGTCAAGGATCATATTTTAGGTTTAAAGAAAGAAAAGGTTTCATTTTAAGCTCAAGGGGCTTCACCAAAGGTAACATCATGGTGGCCTTTTAAGCAAAGAGGTAAATCCTAATTGCGTTCATCATTTCAACATTCGCATAAGATTATGTGATCTCAACTAGTATTTGCAAGCAAGTTATAGAGTTTCTTAATCATGAAAGAACACTCTCAACAAAGAATACTTGAATTTGATGTTTAATATTTAAAAAATGCTCAAATTCTTACCAAACGAAAAGTGTCATTCATCCATCAGAATAACCTAATGTCCCTTTAATCAAAATCCAAGCCAATCAACCTAAGCATGCAAGTATACTCATTCACTAATATTATACATTTCTAATCCAAATCAAGTTCATTTAATAACCATGCATCTCTAACTACTAAATGGGAAAACAAACACACAACACACAAATAATAATTTTTTAACTAATACTCTCCCCCACACTTGATCATCACACTATTCCTAATGTAATACAAAAAAGTAAAAAAGGGGTTTAAGACAAAAGACATAACTTAACACAAATAAGGACATACATTAAAACTAAAAGAAATTAAACTAACAAGCAACAAAGAAAGGGATAGAAATACGATACAAATGTAGGGTGATCACTGCGTTGTGTGGAGCGTGGTGTACTGTATACAGGAATTAAAACAGCTGCAAGGAAAACAAATAGAAGAGACAAAAAAGTAGGCCTGCGTACATAAAGAAAAGAAAACAAACTAAATTAAGGTTCACTAACAAAAATAACAACTAACAGATAATTGAAAACCAAACAAATTTTAAATAGTTTTCTTCTTTAACGTCTCGTAGCTGGATGTCTCAATGGTCATACTCAAGCTGGGTTGCTCAAAGTAATCGATTCCACCATTTCCTCCTTTTCATGTGGATCCTTCTCCAAGAATTTTCCAAACACTTCCTCATATGCATCCATTAGCAATTGGTAGCATTCATCACTCTCTTTAACCAAGTCTAGCTTCTTTTCTTTTTCTTACTGCAAGGAAAAATGTAATTCACCACATTAACTTTATCAACAAAAGAACAGTCTTTAGAAACAATAGAAGCAGGCATAGGTTCAACATTAAAGATTGAAAATTCAATTATTTCTCCTACGATAGTCATGGTCAATTTCCCATTCTTCACATCGATCAAAGAGTTAGTGGTGGTGATAAAATGCCTCTCTAGGAGTATAGAGTGCTCCTTTTCCTTCTCCTTCACTTCCCCCGTGTCTAGGATAACAAAGTCTACGAAAGCAATCAATCCTCCAACTTCCACTAGCATGTCCTCCATTATTCCTTTCTGATAATGGAGTGACCTATCAGCTAATTACAAACACATGTTTGTAGGTTTTAACTATCCTAGATCCAATTTCTCATAAATAAAGTGAGGCATAAGGTTTATGCTTGCTTCAAGATCAGGCATACCCTTAACCTCTTTACCATTACCCATTGATACTTTCACGATAAAACGCCTCGGGTCTTTTAGTTTGGGGGGGGGGGGAATGCGCCTGCAGAATTGTACTTGCTACTTCCGAAACTAGTACCTTTTTGTTAGGGTCAAACTTTTATTTTTTGGTGTTTAGTTCCTTGAAGAACTTGACATAAGCCGGAATGTTACTGATCATATCTAGTAAAGATTAACATTGACCTTAGAAAGCATGATATATAGATAAAAAAACTACTCATCTTGTTTCGATTCCTTAAGGTGGCTTGGATATCGAATTGGTGGTCAATAAGGATCTGTTGCCTTGTACAGTTTTTGTCCTTCATTGTCCCTGGTGTCATACTTAAGTTATTTACCCTTTTGAATGTGACTTGAGGAGTTTCTCCTATTGCTTTTCTCATTTTTCTCATCTTCTTCTTTGGTGAGGTTTTCCTTCTCTTGATTATCAGTATCAGGAAGCTTAGAAGGAAACTCAACATGATTGTCAATCACTTTACCACTTTTGAGAACAATGATCGCTTGAGCTTGTCCGAGTTAACTGGGCAACCTTCCTTTTTTATTGTTATATATTTGAGCTGCAAGTTGTCCTATTTGAATCTCAATCTCTTGACAGATGCTTCTAAGGAGTCGAATCTCTTGTTGTTTGTTTCTTGATTCTAGGTTGTGACCTAAATGAATGCATTCAAGTTTTCCTCCAAAGAAGGCTTTCTCGGTAGGTTGTCATTTGAGGATTGCCCTTGGAAAAAGTTTGGCCTCTAAAAATTTTGATATTGTCGTTGGGTTGTATAGATGGATTGTTGGTCTTCCAAAAGAAATTGGGGTGGTTTCTCCAACCAGGATAGTAGGTGTTCGAGTATGGATCATTTTGCTCCCTTGGTTGAAAACCGTTGAGTGAGTTAACTTGTTCTTCCCCATCGGTCAAAGGTTCATAAGAATACGAACAAACAATAGCTTCATGACCAAAAGATCAATGAATACCACACACCTCTTAATTTGGAACATTTTTTTGGCAGCCTTGTAGTTAGCATCTTCACATGCCTCGTCAACTAAGCTAACTGCATAGTCAATTTTTTATTCGAGTTCACTTCATGAACTCCAGCTCTTCTTTCCTTAACACTCTTTTATTGAAAATTGGCCCCTAACATTTCAAAGATCTAATACATTTCTTCGGAAACTCCTCATACTGCATTGTCCCATATGTACTGGCACTATTGCGTCAACCCATATAAAAGAATTTTTTTAGCATGTGAAGCGAAAAATGATGATGTGGATATTGTATCAATAAGAGCTTAAACTGTTCACATGCCTCGTGGAATGACTCTCCCTCCATCTGAGTGAAGGTAGTTATCTTAGTGTGCAACTCAGATGTCTTTTGATGGGAATAGAACTTTCCTATAAATTTATTGTACATCCACGGAAGGAAGGGTCATCAACCATACCTTAGCCTGATCCTTCAATGTGTATGAGAAACATCTCATTCTGAGTTGATCTTCACTTAATCCATCCAATGGAAAGGTTTGGAGAGTAGTATAGAATTACCGAATGAAGTTTAAAGGTCTTCATTGAGAACCCCATAGAACAATAATAGCATGTTAGAATGAATGTTCTTTAATTTATAGTTCTTAGCTGCCTCTCCCAAATGTATGCACGAAGTAGCAGTACCAATCACCGGTTTAATAGACTCCTTTATCACTAACTGCCTTTCACCCATCTTGTGGTTATTCATTTGATCTTCGCACTTGGGTTCCTTGCAATCGTGTTCAGAATCCCCTTAATGTCTTCGTCTTTGATGTAGGTTATGAATAAAAGGGACATGTTCACTATCCAAAGATCTCCTTCCTAGCATAAACCAAGTGAATTTACTACCTAAAGTTCTCCTACTTAGCACAAACTAACTATGGAAAGCATTAAATTAATAAAAAAAATTACAAAACACATTAAGAAAATAACACAATAAAACATGCATGCATAAACAAAGACAAATAATCAAAATCACTTAAGCAAATAAAAACAATCAAAATTAATTCAAGTTTAAACGTTAAACACCTCCCTAGTAATAGTGCCAAAAACTTATTGTGCCCAAAAAGTTCTAAAAGTTACCTAGGTCATCCTACTCGCAAGTATACGAGGTAGTTGTAGTGATAACTCAGGGTCGTCTCTCACGGAAGTGAAATTGATTTTGAATAAAAACAAAAATAAATACAATCTTAAACATTCTATCCTGATTGTTGAGTGAAAGTTAAAAGAAAATGAATGATTCTCCTATCCATCAATCAATTGTGTCCTTAGTCTCCACCTCTGTCTCTCTTCTTCGCAGTGTCTCCTCATCACAAGTCTCCAAGTCCTTTCCGTTGTCGTCTCCTCTCTACTGCATTGTCGCCTCCTCTTTGATGCCTCCTTTTGTCGTCCTCTACCGAGTCTTCACTAGCTCTTCATTCTTATCTTTATAATTAGTTACAACATAATATCTCTAATATTAGCATAAAGAAACATGGTAAGGAACACTTACGGGAGGAGCAATCTAGCTTAAGGAGGATTCAATCTGAGTAATGATTAGTGCACTGCCTAAAGTATCCCTGGTAAATCTTCAGATTGCATATGTAAGAATGGAGCGAGTGATTAGTAAATAGTGTAGAGACTAGAGAGTAAAGTTACCAACATACACTCCTGTAAAAGGGGACCTATCCTTGGATATTTTTAGTGGTGAATTGATAGGGGGTCATTCAAAAGCTAGTAAATTAATTAAGGTAATGGTTACATATGTTAGGCAATATTTTGTAAGAACCCTTTTTTAACTTCTAAAAAAGATTTCGCACCAACTCTTTATATTTAGTTACATTAAGCCTCTGTTTGGTTCGGCTTATACTACTAGAGCTTTTGTTGGTAGAGCTTTTTTCTGTAGATCTTTTTGAAAACTTTTCTAAGAAGCTAGTTGAATGTTTGGCTATTATTTAAAAACTAGCTTTTTTGAATAAACTTCATATAGTTGATCGTTTGGCAACATAAAAATAAAAAATAATTCTAATTTTAACTATATTTTAAATCTACCTGAAAAAGCGTTTTTTTAGAAGCTCCAACTTTGAGCTTCTTAAAAAGTTGTATTTTGGTTGCCAAAAAAAATATATCTATTAAAGAAGTGTTTATTTATTTTACAATCAAACACTCATTTAAAAAAAACTTTTGTAGTAAAGAAAAGTACTTACTGACCTCTCAAAAGTCCATCTAAACAGGCACTAAGTCAGTACTAAGTTAACAGCAGCATTAGCAGTTACAACAACAATAATAATAATAAATAAATAAGATGTATGATTAAAAGGATTAGATCACTACTAAAATTTGAATAATTAAATAATATTATTCGCAAACTCTTTTTTTTTTCCGGTAAATCAGTAATAAGATAAATGTAGGAAAAGGAGTTTACGTATATAGGTCTAGAGATTGTAAATAAAGCCAATCTCATACCTAGCAAAAAAGACAGCCCCCTATACTGACAATAAATTCCCTGAGATAATGTTTCACTCATTGCAACAACACACTAAAAACCAGATATTGGAGAAAACCTTCACAGATATCTTAATATCCCTAAGATGCAAACATCTATTAGAACAATCGGCAATTACAACATTGCAGCATGATTCCACTGACCATTTCTACATTGTCGTTATCTTGTGCCTTATGCAAAATACTAGCAATTTCTTCACACCAAACAAAATTACCTACTTTCTCGACCTTCCCTTTTTGCTTTCTACTCTCCCTTGGCTGTGCCTGCCCATGGTGCTGAGGTTTGAATCCTGCCCTCTTTGCAGTCTGTTTTGTTGTAAGATCGTTGCAGCTCCTTCTAAACCACTCACAGTCCACTGAAGGCTTTCCTACTCTCTTCTGATCAAACCTGCTGTTGCTGAGTTCCTTCCATGGATGTGACTGCTGAAGTGGTGCTGACTGCTCTTGATGGCCTATAGAGGTCTGATTGTCTCCTGCTGTTTCCTTGATTGATTTGGTTTGGTTTACCTCGAGTTGAACTTCTTCAGCCTGTATGCGCCAATATTTCTTTTGCATATTTTCCTTGTATTATTAATAGAATTATTACTCTTAGTATACAACATTTTGATAAAATTATTCTTAACTAAAATGTAAATTATATTATTTTAAATACTTTCTAATATTCTTACTTTTATATTTACATGTTAATTAAACAAGCTTTTTCTTATATTAATTATAATTATTATTTATATATGAAATATGAAAAAATAATAATAATAGAGAATCATTATTCAAAATTTATATTATTATCATTTTTAAGATAAGATTAGTGTAATTAAAAAAATATAGCATATTATGTTAAAAAGAGTATTTTACGATTTTAAAAAATTTAAGGTCCATTTTATAATTTTAAAATTTTAAGATCTACTTATAATATGTTAAAAATCATCTAAAATGATACTTGATATTACTCAGTACCAATATCGTATCATACCATAATTAAATCCGACATTAAATTCACTACGGTATTCATAATGTTGGTTAAGAGATTTTAATACATCACAAAATGAGAGTCCAAATTTATGATAAAATCATGGATTGGCATTTGTGACGATTCCAACTCTTGTCCCAACATCATCACCCATGCTGCATTCCATTACCGCTGAATCAACCAAAGACTGCAAGTAAAGCTTAACGAGTCAGCATCTTCGATGCCTTCATGATTCTCTACCATACGAATTAACAAAAAGATACCATCATCTACAATTCCTAGTACACTCGCACATGTTTCCACAGATCAGGCATATGAATGACAAGAAATGACAGGATATAAACTGACAATAAACATAATGAAACATGATTCTGTGCCAGTAAACTCCCGCATTTATCTGCTGGTAAACTTTACACCCCAATTGTGAAGAACTCAGAAATGAGAGGCCCAGTTAAACAGTCACCATTGTAAGGGTAAGGAGGCTAACCTGAAGTTCTTGTTCAGAATTTTTGAGTCGACTGGTGTATTCTTTTACTTTTAAAAAGCATTTGTGAAGCTGTAGAATATTCATAAAATGCAGCCATCAACAACAATCAACAAAACCAAAATCATACTTGAAGCCAAATAGGCAAGAAGATAACTACCTTGGTCAACTGCATCCTACGCTGTGAATAGATCTTCTTTTCAGTAATCAGTGCATCCTCCAGCTTCTACATTCACCATAACTTTGTAAATATTTCCATAAAATTCTAACACGCTGCAGCAGTGATACAGTAATATAAGAAAAGAATCCAAGACCAAAAATTAACACTAAAAACCTTGGTTTTCTTCTGTAAACCTGAAATATGATGTTGTTTGCTTATCAGCTGTTCTTCAACCTGAGAGATCTGGCAAAGGAAGAAAGTTTAGTTCCATTTGAATTAACATAATTCAAAGTCAAAAGAAAAATATGCTAAAGAAAGAAAAGAACAGATCCTACATGAACAAAGAGAATCAGCACATGGAATTAAAAAGTTGCAAATTAACCTTTACATGGGAGACAAAGTGATCCCAATATCTAAAGAAAAAAAATAAATTCTACACATGCAACCCTTTCCAAAATTTTTATATTTATCATTAATATATTTCTAAAAGGAAGTCTATAGTATATACATAATTTCACCATAATAAATTACAAATTGAACCAAAAGATTGGTCATCAAGATATCAACAGCAAACTTGTGGTCAAACCTCATCCTTAAGCTCATCACGTTTTTGCCTTAATCTCTCCAATCGTTCTTTCACCTGATGAGGGAGTAAAATTTTTAGTATTAAAGAACAACTTCTCCATCATACAAATCAAAGATCCTGTATTTACCTCATCTCTGTATTGATCACTTGAATCCAATCCATTATAAGCCATACTGATCAAGTTAAAAGAATACTTCAGTAAATGTCAATCTATTAGTCTAATCTTCATGACTGCTTCAGAAGCATCCCTCTTGAGACTGAAAATCACCTTTTCATTCAGATTAAGAAATTCCGATCAACCATGATAACAGATGAAGATGTTTTACAATTTTCCAGGCTTATGCTAACATTCATTGATGCAAGGAATTTGAACTAGTAAAAGGTTGCATTATTATTTCAAAACAACATGGAATTCCTGATAAACCACATTGACAAACCTTGTAACTTGGTGACCACTACATACTAAAAAATGAATATATAAAGACTCGCTTACCCATTCTGCATCTTTAAGTTATATTCTGTTTCTCTATCAGTAAACTTATGAATGTCCTTGGTTACATCCATCTCCATATTTGAATCCCAATCCATGATATTTGCCCTTTTCATGTGCCAATCAGAGTTCCCACCATGTTCTTCCTCATCATCAGGTCGATCACGCTTTCGGTTTTGATCTGCACTTATGAAATTGTCCCTTGCTTGATCATGTTCATATCCTCTTTCCCTCTCTTCATCATTGCCCCAGGACTGTTCATGTTCTCTAGACCTGTCACTATACCGTTGTGTATACCTGTCCTTATTTCTATCATGATCCCCACCTTGATTGGAATCCCGACCTCTGTCCATGCCCCTCTCTTGATTACGTTGAAAATGTTCTCGACTGAAATTTGATCTTCCACCTCTGGTTGTTACTCCATTTACTCTCACCACTCGCCCATCAATAGTCTATTGATAAACATCTCAATATCAATGTGCAGATTCTTATACAAAATTTGAAAAAGAAAACAGAAAATTACAGTATCAACGTCAAAGAATAAGACTTGAAAAATAAGAAAGAATAAGGCAGATACCTTGCCATTCATGTCATTAATGGCATCAGTTACTGATCTAGGATTTCTAAAAGTAACAAAACCATAGCACTTTCCCCTTGGCCCGTGATCACTAATTAGCTGCATGTCAAAAGTTCAATAACAGATTTAGCAAACCATTAAGCAGCTTTTCAATAATAGGAAACAAAACCAAGTAAGAATGGCGGTTAAGATACAAGAGCTTTCTGCACAGTACGGGAAAAGTTTGCTTTCCTCTTTTCACGGCCATAAAAAGAAACAACGAAGATCGTGAACAATAAAGTATTAATTCCATCAATATAGTTTGTGCAATCTCAACAACCTGTTCATAGACGAGTCTTTTGGGACCTAAAAATAATTAATAGTCGTTTCATCAAGTTCTTAAGATTTTGCTTAGGCCAATTTAAGTAATTTCAATATCTTTCCTTCAATTCAAAAAGACAATTAGTTCCAGTGAAAACAAAACAGAAGGGGGGGAAAAAAAACTGAATGTAGCAAGATCAACCCCAACAACTAAACAATGGCAATAATCTGACAGGCACTTTAAGTTTAGCAAGTAAATTAAGCTAAAAAGGAAAGCAATTAGTAATGGTATCAATAGAAACACGTCTGTAAAGAAAACCTTGACGGCGACGATGGAACCGTAGAGAGTGAAAACACGGCGAAGAGTGTCTTCGGTGGCAGCGTTAGGGAGCCCCCCAACGTATATAGACTTATCGTCGTCCACAGTCATATTCTGCAAACTGCGATGCCGAAGCCCTACCACCATATGCTTATAGAAACTTGAGCAAGCCTCTTCTCATGGGCTTATCTTAATGATTGCATTGGTTTCAAGTTCCCCCTTTCATGGGCTTGCAAAATTACATTCTTAAACTCGACTGCTCTCTTGCAATAATCAAACCAATCAAATTGTAGAAGTCGTTTTTCTTCGAGGGCTTCTCCTTTCACAGTTTTAGTTTTTATTTGTATTTTATTTTTAAATATAATAAAAAATTTATTTGTTTGAATTTTTTTTACTTTTTTTGTTTTGGTTTTATATTTTTAAAATTTGAAACAATATCTTTATAGGATAATATAACGTATTATTAAACTTTTCTAAACCTTATGCTTCAATTGGATTTTTACTGGCTGTTATTGTTTTTATTTTTTATTGTCAAATATTATAAAAACCATAAAACATTTTTTATTTTGTATTTCTTTTTTTATAATTTAATTTACTATCATCTAAATATATATTATTTGATTAGTTAATATATTAATTATTAATAACAATTATGAATAATTTTATTTAAAGTCGTAATTATTTGATGTTTATTAATAATTAGGGTTTTTTTCCTATTTTCTCTCGTTCTCTCTATCGTTAGGGTTTTTCCTAGGTTTTTTGTTTTTTGCGACTGCTTTCGATGGCGGATACGGCTGGGGACGCTATCGCCGGCTTGTCCTTATCTGATGGTGAGGATGACGGTTGGGAGTTTCAGCCACCGGAGGGGGTTCCGACATGGGAATACGATCTCTGTTTGGTTGGCATGCTCCTTACTACCTCCCGTGTTAATTTTCCTTCTCTTAGAGATCTTTTTGCTGATTTATGGCGACCACAAACCGGTATTGCTATTTCCGATTTAGGGGCCAGACGCTATCTTTTTCGTTTCTTTCACAAGGTGGATCTTGAGAACGTTCTTAAGCGTTGCCCTTATGATTTCCAACGGCATTTGTTGGTGCT
>JAOQMR010000211.1:14276997-14291621 GCA_027563865.1 Erythroxylum pelleterianum
CTTACCTCTTCAATTTAACTTACACCATTCTATACTCTAACTTACTCTTAATTTCTCCATTTAATACTTCTAATTCCATCAATCTAAGCAATAAATTCTCCAATCATTGACATGTTAATTAAACTCCAAACAAAAACAATTAATCAATCAAAACCTCCAAAAATTAATAGAAATCATGCTTATTCAATAAGAAAGGAACTCGGGGGCCAACAGGTCACACTCTCAACCTCAGAATTCAACTTCACCTCTTTGAGAAATACATTTGTGTATTCAGTTCGTTGTTACCTACAGAAACAAATGGAGCAATCAATGACTAGTGGAAGACTTGTTGATTTCGAGTCATTGAAGCAGAACCAGATGGATATCGAACCAGAAATTGTGGCAGCCAGATGGAGGAACTTCTTCCAGGTTCATGAAATAGTTTACATGAATGAAGTATACGACTTCTGTAAGAATGTGGAGGTAGTAAAAGTTACTTTAGTATCAGTAGTGGATAGATTGTCGGTGATAATAACACTAAAATAAATCGAGAAGGCTACTGAGTGTCCTTGTGCTGGAGTAAAGCTTACTCATAAGACTAAATAGATGACTCAAGCTAGCGTGAAGGAGATTCAGATTAATCGACAACTATATGGAAGTAATAATCCAAAGGAGAAGAAGGCCTCAAGTCTTGTGCCGACTTATGCCGAAGGCTAGGGTTCTACACTCACTACTCTTTCATTGTGTTCTGCTAAGAATGGGATCGAGGAATCTGGTGATGATGTTAGATGAGCAATGCCTATTTCATCTACTCAATCGCCAGTCCATAGATCTCCCATATCTTATCCTCCATTATATGGTAAAGTCGAAGAAAGACTCGACCGCCCTACCGTATGGGATGATGCTAACAAGAATCTTTAGGGATTCTGGAATTCTCTTGGAAAGAGGAAACAGGATGAAGTTAAATATCAAAAGCGTCATTAATTCTTCAACTACTAGTAGAATGGGCTTGAAGAATCTGGAAAGAGAAGAAACAGATTCTAAGACGATAGCAAGGATTGAGGGGGAGCGTGATGAAAATGGAACTCCCATAAGAAAATCAAAATCTCAATCTACTAGAAGAATGTCCACAGAAGGATTGAAGAAATCATCAGATGATGTAAAAAAAAGTAAGACGATTTCTCAAAAAGAAGAAAGCCAAGTGCGACAAACGGAGACCCAAGTGACCTTGAAGAGAAAGGGGGAAATACTCCTTTCGGAGAAACCAAAGCAAGCAAAAAGGTCGCCTAGAGTACGAACCCTGTGTCAACAAGAGGAAAAGAAAGGAAAAGAGTTGACTCATGGTGGAGACTCTGAGAAGAAAGCACCATAGGCAACTAGGTCTTTAGTCTCAATTTTGAAGGAAGATTCAACAAGATTGACTAAAGAGACTGAGATTATGAGGAAGTTAGAATTTGAGAAGAAAAAGTCTCAACCTCAACTTCAACAACAAACTCCTACGCTGATTGGAGAGAATAAGAAGTAGAAAACCAGTGAGAAGAAGAGCACTCCAACTGCTGTTCAACAGAAGAAAAGGTTAGTTGAACACAGTCCAACACATGTTAATCCTTCTCAACTTATGACAAAAGAGGATTTGAAAATAAAGATTATTGAAGAAATTGAACTTGTCAGGAATAACAACTCTATAATCATTAGAGAACCCCTGAAAAGGTTAGTCAAGGTACAATTTCAACCAATCTTGGTAAATAGTGGTACAATGCATCTGTTGAATGATGGAGAGATAAGGTACCTTATTTTTCCAGTTACAAAAGGAACTGTGATAAAGATTGTACCTGACATTCAGCCAAAACCATACATTGTTCGCAATGAGGAAAAGGGGAAGAAGAAAATGTATCCTGAAGGGATGACGAATGATTTGATAGAAGATCAGATTGCAGATGAAGTGAGAAACATAGATGAGGCATATTATACAACCCATCAAAAAGGAACTTATGTTTCCCACCACATCTCAAAGGCATTAAGAAGTAATTGTGGTCGTCGAACCACTGATAAAACGTTTCAGGTAGTTGGTTGAATCACAGAGGGGCAGTACAGAACCATTAGAGTTGGAGATATCAGTTACAATATAGAGACTCTTGTGCACCTAATCATGCACATTAGACCCTTGAGTTCTATGTCTTCAATTGGAGATGTACTACACCTATTTGGAAGACAAGTTCCAAGACTACCTAGACCTGATGACCTTGATCTCCCTGAACCAAACTTATCTTTCAAACCTCCTGCTTTTACATTCATCAAACCGGATGTTATACCTTCAGAAGCATATAGTACTACTATTGTTTTTGAAATGGTACAGAAGAAGCATGATGATCCCTTAGTCAAATAAATTGGAGAAATTAATGACAAGGTTGATGATCTGCGTGCTTCAGTGACTGACTTACATAAGGAAGTAGAATATATATGACAAGACCTCAAATCACTCCGCGCTGAAATGAAGGAAATGATTTTTGAAATAATCAAACATCTTCAGTCGTGGTTTTTTTATCAATAACAAATAAGAGGAGAAAGGAGAAAATGAGAAAGATAGGGGGAGAAGAAGAAGAGAAGAACAAGAGAAGAGAAGAAGAAGAGAAATATATAGAAGATAAAGTTTAAAATTTTTTCAATTATATATCGTCTTATAATAATACTATCCTTCTAAAAACTATGATTATTTGTTATCATTAAAAAGGGGGAGATTGTTAAGTCAAAATGACTTCACGATTAATAATTTTGATGAAAATCAAATGATAATAATATTAGAAAGTAAGACAAAGCGGAGACAAAAGTAAGACGAAGTAGAGACAAAAGTAAGATTAAGCAGAGAAACAAAAGTAAGATGAAGCAGAGACAAAAGTAAGACGAAGTAGAGAAACAAAAGTAAGACGAAGTGGAGAAGAAAAAGTAAGACGAAGCGGAGACAAAAGTAAGACGAAGTAAAAACAAAAGTAAGATGAAGAGGAGACAAAAGTAAGACAAAGCGGAGACAAAAGTAAAACGAAGCGGAGAAAAAAAAAGTAAGATGAAGCAGAGAAACAAAAGTAAGACGAAGCGGAGAAATAAAAGTAAGACAAAGCAGAGAAACAAAAGTAAGACGAAACAGAGAAGCGAAAACTAAGACGAAGTGGAAACTAAGATGAAGTGGAAACTAAGACAAAGCAGAAACTAAGACGAAACGGAAACTAAGACGAAGGGAAAAGTAAAACGAAGTAGAAACTAAGACGAAGCAAAAACAAAAATGAGACAATAGAAAGTAAGACGAAGCTAAAGCAAAACTAAGACGAAGACCCGATACCACGTCGGATGGTTAATCAGTCTGAGTTAGTTACAGAATTCAACCGAATAACTGTTTCTTCAAAGATCAAGAAACAAGAAGAAAGAAGTGGTTATCAAGAAGCAGTTGAAGATGAAGGCTACAAATACGAGTCGGAGTCGAAGACTGAAAAAGTTAGTGATTTTGAAAAAGTTAGAGATTTTAAGAAAGCTAATGACTTTGAGAAACATTGTATTTATTGTGCTAAATTCTAGAGCTATTATTCCCTGTAGCAAAGCTTGCAAACATTTTTCTGTAAGAAAGAAGAAAAGCTAAAAAGCCTGAAGAGGCTAACTGAGAAAAACAATATTTGCTGTAAGAGACCTGAAGAGGCTCGGTGAAAAGAATACTTGTATTTTTTAGAAGTATAGTGAAATCTCAAAAAGGATTCTGAGGACTGGACGTAGCCAACGGTTTGGGGTGAACCAGGGTAAAACTGTTGTGTCGACTCTTACTCTCTAACCTTCATCTTTTATTTCTACTGTTTTATACAAGTACTTAGAAGTTAATTGCAATATATTGTGATATTCTTACTCAATAGTTTTTAAGAAAGCAAGTTTTTCAAAAATATATAAAGGGATTGTATTTATGAAAAAAAATACACAATTCAACCCCCCTTCTTATGCATTTTGTATATCGAATATAAAGCTTATACTAACGCGTGATTTACTTTAGGAATGTGTATACATCCATCTCAACTTGAGTGATTCTATATTAGTGCATAACATTTTATTTCTCTTGATCAAATCAAATTATTCACAATTCTTTTTGAGTTTATACCAAGTCCCCATTCTCTTTACGTAAACATAATATTGTTAACTTGAACTTTTTACCTATAGATTTGCTTTCCATAACCAACCAAAGGAAATTCTTTAATATATTTTCTTTGGATTTGACTATCTCTTTTGACATTGCTAGATGTGAGACTTAGTAAATATAGAGATTACACATAATATAATTTTAGTTAATTGCAATCTCCTTTGAATGATAAGAAGTTATTATTCCAACTTTCAAGTATTTTATGGATATGGTCAATCAATGATTGACCTTTATAGAAAGATATTATATTTTTAGTTATTAGTATCCCTAAGTAATTTAATGGAAACTTTTCGTGTTTGATGCTTATTGTTATCCCCTAAAAGCTCACCAATTTTTTTACAATGAACTACATATAAAAGTTTTTTTTAATAAGGTTGAATCTCAAACCTGATATTTCCTTAAACAAAATTAGTCAGTTTATAAACACTTTGGCTAATTCATTATTTGCAACTTAAAGGAGGAGTAAATCAGTTGCAAAAGAAAGATTGAAAATACTAAGTTCTTCACATTTAGAATGATAATGAAACCTTTTTTTAATGGAACTATTCTTGGCTCTAATTTTGGTGAAGACCTTCATGTACAATATAGAGAGATAAGGGGACAAAGGTTTTGAAAAGTGGGGTTGGCTCTCCATTGATTAGGATTGAGTAAGTAGGATAAGAGACATATTGTTTAATCTAATTTATAAATTTGCTTGGGAATCCTTATATTTCCATAATGTTGAATTAAAAAATACTAGTTTAGGGAATCAAATTTTTGTTTGAAGTTAATCTTCAAACTATAACTTCTTTTTTCCTTCATCTTGTGATAGTTTTTAAATAAATCTTAAGCTATAAGTATATTTTCACCAATACTCCTACTTTGGATTAATACACCTTGACTTGGATTTATAATTTCCTTAAGGATAACTTTCAATATAGATGCCAATAACTTAGAGATAATTTTGTAGATCATATTAAAATAAGAAATAAGAATATAATTTAATAATCTAAGGGGATAGGAATCTTTGGTTTTTAGCAAATATAAGTTTTATTGAGCTTTGTCAAAAGTTTCCTACCTGCGAAGAATTCTTGATTAATTCTTAAGATAATAGCACATGTTATTTCCCACGTCTTTTAAAAAGCAAGGCATTGAAACCACAAAGACCTAGAGCTTTATTTGGCATCATGCTAAATAAAGCTTTTTTATATCGGTATTGAAGAATTGCATAACGAGGGATTTTGCTAGATTTCTTAGAATGGCCTGAGTTATGAAGCTTCTTATATCATTCATAAAGAAAGAAACATTATTAGCAACACACAATGTCTCCTTGAAGCAATTGAAAGTCAAGGATGTTTGCACTTGTTGATCACTAATCCATCTAAGCTCATTAAGGAAATTATTTTATTACTGTTTGATACACTCATATTTTCATACATCTTTAGGACTTAATTCAAAGTCATTTACATTTATTTTACGTTCATCGATAGCATGTTTATCATGTTTTAGCATTATTCGGGTTTCGTTGACGTAAAATGCATAAATGAAACAAATAGACTGGAATTGTACTATTTTTGGGTTTCTAGCAGACTTGACCTTTAGTCATTGTGGAATTTTTATCTCGAGATTGGTTTAGCCAAAAATCCTAAAATTTCTTAATTAAATCCTTGACTCATTTATAGATTTTTTAGGACCAATTGCAGATTTTTCTGAGCTAAAACTCATGAGAAAAAAATTCTCAAAAGCTGCGTCAGAATCCTGATCGCCAGAATGACCTTTCGACGATGTTTCAATCATAACTTTTGACTCAGATGGCGGAATTTAGTTATTCAAGTCTCATATTGAAGCTACTCAAAGAAAAATCTACTGATAAAATTTGAGCTTTTGAATCGTCACTGTTTGGTTATTATGCACGGTCAAAATTGACTCTGGTATATTGTCAGGAATACAGTTCAAAGTCAGCAGGATTTGAGTCGATATTTAGAGCACGTGGATGACATAGAACGACTCCATTGGATACTTAAAGTGACTGGATGTCCACCTCATTAAGCCACACCACTTGGGATGACTGGTTACGCCCATGCTGAAGAGTTTTTCCCACCTCGGCCAATTCTTGTTTAGGCAGGAATTTGTTTCCTTGTTTGTCTCTGAATTAGGTCAGCCACCTCTTCATTGTAAATAGTATAAATTTGACTTTTGTCTCTAGATCTGGTGGGCCTCCTTTTATTTTTCTCTATAATTCTTGGCCGAAATCCTTCTTCTACTCTTTCTATTAGATAAATGTTCCTTGGACCAATTCTGTTGTAACTGAATTTTACAAGGTATGTATGGCTAAGCTTTTAATTCAATTGTAAAGGGTAGAACCCTTCAAATCTATCTTAATTCATTAGGATTTAATCTTAATCAATTCTTAAGTTTGTGTGTTGTAAACATATGTTTGAATTATGGTCCTTTAATGGTTGAATTGAACTTGTAAATCTTAAAATCCAGAATTAGGGTTTATAAGGGATTTTTGGATGCTATTCGATTAATTGATGGTAGTAGTTGCCAAATTAATTGATTTATAGCTAGGTTGTTAATAGTCGTTATCAAACCTACCCTGAGAGAATTTGAACTTTGTCCTAAACTGATGATATTAGTTGTCGAGATTTTTAAGGCAAGATCATTAAACCGACTATCGTAATGCTCGTATGCGTCATAAGTGGATTAATAGTTATGAACCCTATGACTGTTTACTATGATTTGTTTACTTCGTAGTTAAGGAGCATAAAATTAGTAAGTTGGTGATCCTTGATTATGAGCAAACATCACATGAATAATTCCTTGAGTTCAATGAATGAATTAATTGGTTTAGTTAGTGAAATCCTTTGCAATTGAATTTTTCGTAATTTTGTTTTTATCCTAATCTTTAAATTCTGATTTTTGCCAAATTTTGATTTAGAATTTTTTTTAAGTTTGTGTATTCTGAATTGCCTAGATCAAACCCCCCCCCCCCTAATTTACTTATTTTTGTGCATTGGTTTATGTTTAGTTTAGTTGACTTTGTTGAGTCTTGTTTGCATCAAATCTAATTTTGTTCACGTCATATTATCTTTAGATTTCTGTTTTCCGTTATTTGTTTCTATTTTTTGGTTTAGTTAGCAATTTGCATTCGATACTGAATCATTTAGGTTGGATTTCATTTTAGATTTTAGAATTTTGTTTCGTTTATGTTTTTGTGTCTATTTTTGTTTACTAAAATTTCGTTGACAAGTTTGACAATAGTTAGCATTCCATTATTAGATCTTTGAGGGAACGATCCTTACTCCCATATGCTACTTATTATTCGTGTAGTGTTAATTTGCAAGGGTAGTAACACCTTGTCAAATTTTGTCACCGTTGCCAGGGATCTATCTAAAGGTTTGCTAATGTGTTTTCGAGCTTGTTTTTGTTGTTTGTGTTTGTTTTGTAGGTTACATGTCCAGCAACTTTGAGCAAGAACTTTCAGACAAACTAATCGAACAATTCTACAAAGAGCAATCATTCGTCATCAATCACACAACTCCACGATCATTCCACCTTGATCCATGTAATTTGTACAAGCTGAAGGAAGAAAAAACTTTTGAGTTTTGCACACCTTTTCTAGCAACCAGATCATTTATAAAAAGAATTTGCAAACATGACAATCAATTCTCAGAGAACGTTGAGATATCTCCTTGATAAAGATGATACTTATTTCTATATAGATGTGATTTATACTTAAATTTTGCATGCTATGTAGGAAATAATTACTTAAGATCTATGAAAGATTTGTATCATGTAAAAAAGAAGAAGAGAGAAGATGTAAAAAGTTAACATTACATTAATAAATAAATAAATGAGACAGAAAAATAAGTAAATATGAAAATATTTTAATTTTATTATTTCTAAAAATATAAATTTCTTTGCATTAAAAAAACTCAAATTAACAATGTTATAAAATACATAGTTAAAAGAGATAAATTTATATGATATGTGTTTGTGTTCTACTTTTTCATTTAGAAAAACAGGTTCTTCTTTAGCGTAAATTAAATAATATCTTTTAGACTTTGCATGTTCACCAAAACCATGCAATAAACAATTTGATGGTGGTCCACGAATCTCTCGCCCAAACTTAAAAAGGTAGAACAACTGAATAGGCAACATGTCATCTCCACCCTTTACTCAGTCACCTCCATACTGACTTCATTCATATGATTTATCACATTCTTCAATTCATTTCCAATCCCAAAGATATCATTTATTATCAGGAAAACAAAGAATTCCCATTTCACTCCTTCTCTACTTTTTGGCGTCATTACTGGAGACTTGTGTCAAATATTGAATTTTTCTGAACAAAGATGACTAAGCTTTACAAAATTCTATTCTAATTATAGTGTCGAATTGAGATTTATATGCAATATATTTTCATAGCCACATTTGATCCTGAGATCGAAAGAACGTACCACAGGAGAAAGAGACAGAGGTTTGTAGATAAAAAGAAGGTGACAACTGCTAGCAGTAGTAATACGTTGGTAGAAGGAGTAGGACCACGACTCCATGATTATGCAGAGCCAGGGGTTCAAGAAAAAACTTCGGGGATTCGGAGTCCAAATATGGAAGCAAATACTTTTGAGTTGAAACTAACTCTTATCTCTTTAAGGGATAAGGCAAGATCATGGCGTCATTCACTTCCAGCTGGATCTATTACTACATAGGATCAACTCTCCAAGATGTTCTTAGCCAAGTATTTTCCTCCAAGAAAAACGACAAATCTCAGGAATCAAATTTCAACATTGACATAAAAAGATGATGAGACGTTGTATGAAGCATGGGAGCGTTATAAAGATTTCCTTTGATTGTGTCCACACCATAGCTTACCAACTTGGATGGTCCTTCATAACTTCTACAACAGATTACTCCAGATAATGAGACATTAATCGATGCTGCAATTGGTAGAAAAATTTTGAATAAAACTTATGTTGATGCATACAATCTTATTGAAGAGATGGCTCTCAATAACTACCAATGGTCTAATAAACAAGGAGCAGTAAAACGTATTCTAGGTAAGTATAATGTTGATGCACTTACTATACTTTCTGCTAAAGTAGATACCATGACTCACATGTTAGATCGTTTGAATGTTAATTCTATGAATGCTAGTAGTTCTACTTCTGCATGTGAAATTTGTGGTTCTGTTGATCATATGTCTGTTAATTGTCAAGTTGGTAGTCCTTTTACTCAAGATCAGGGTAGTGACCAAGTTCAAGCCATTAACTACTTTAACCCCATACCTCAATTTGAACCACACTCAAACACTTACAACCCCAGTTGGAGAAACAATCCCAATTTCTCCTGGAGGAATAACCAAACCCCCCTAAAACATTAGACCACCTCCTAGATTTCAAAGACCTTCCAATCCACAAGGACCTCCAAAATCAAACCTGGAAAGTATGATGGAATCCATATTACTAGCCCAAAGACAACAAGATGAAACGATCAAGCAATTAACCTCTAAGGTAGACCTGTTA
Source organism: Erythroxylum pelleterianum (assembly GCA_027563865.1). NCBI lineage: Eukaryota > Viridiplantae > Streptophyta > Magnoliopsida > Malpighiales > Erythroxylaceae > Erythroxylum > Erythroxylum pelleterianum. Next base: position 14,286,655 of record JAOQMR010000211.1, read on the forward strand.
ACTGCCCATAACAAGTTACTTGAGAACCAAATCTCAAATCAGACAAGTTCACCTACCACACCACCAGGTAAATTACCTAGTCAAGTTGAAACCAATCCTAGGGAGCATTATAAAGCTGGGACATTGAGAAATGGAAAACAATTAGTAGGACCCCATGATCCTAGGAATGAAGTTGCAAAAGAGGGCGCAGTTGAAACTCAGGGTTGGCTAATAGAGAGGTAGAAGTTGAGAAGGAAAAGAAAAGTGAGGATGATCCTTCTAAGGAACTAGAAAAAGCCAACCCAAAAACCATACACTCTACCAATACCCTTTCCTCATAAAATGGCCAAAGCCAAGTTAGATGAACAATTTGGGAAATTCTTAGAAGTTCTCAAAAAGCTCTACATCAACATTCCTTTCACAAATGCACTTTCTCAAATGCCTTCTTATGCTAAGTTTTTTAAAGAAATTTTGTCAAATAAAAGAAAACTAAAAGAGCATAAAATTGTTGCCTTGACTGTTGAATGTAGTGCTTTCATTCAAAACAAGCTTCCTCCTAAACTCAAAGATCCTGGTAGTTTTTCAATCCCCTGTCAAATTGGTAAAGTTACAATTGAACTCGCTTTGTGTGATTTAGGGTCAAGTGTGAGTCTAATGCCACTCTCTTTGTGTAAAAGCTTGATTTAGGAGAGTTGACACCCACTACTGTTGCTTTGTAATTAGCAGATCGATCTATAAATATTCTGTTGGTGTACTAGTTGATGTGCCTATTAAAGTAGGTAATTTGTATGTGCCTGTTGATTTTGTTATTTTGGAAATAGAGAAAGACATCCGCACCCCAATCATTCTTGGGAGACCATTTTTGGCTACAGCGGGATGTCAGATAGATGTAAAAAATGGCAAATTGTCTTTTGAGATTGGTGAGGATTGTGATCAGTTTGACCTGTCAAAAGCCACTAAATTTTCGAGCTTGTCTGATGATTATTTTAGAATTGATGTAATTGATTCCATTGTAAATACCCATTTGTCTAAACAATGTTCGAATGATTTTCTTGAGCATTGTTTGATTACTATGGAACATCAAGTGATGAGATTCCAAAAGTGGCCATGATTGCTAAAGCTTTAGCAAGTCTCCCTGCAAATAACAAGGCCAAAGAAGAGCAATTTGAAGTTCTAGAAATGGATCAACCAATTGAAGTGAAAGCACCTGAGGTATAACTCAAACCTCTTCCTTTCAATTTAAGGTATGAATTTTTGAACCTTGATTCTACTTTTCCTGTGATTGTGAATTCTAAATTGGATGCTGCTGATATTGAAAAACTTGTTAGTGTCTTAAGAAAGCATAGAAAGGTCATAGGTTATTCCCTAGATGACCTTAAGGGAATTCATCCTTCTGTGTACATGCATAAAATCCTAATGGAGGACGACCATAGGCCTACCATTGAACATCAAAGGAGGTTAAATCCTAGTATGCAAGAATTGGACAAAAAGGAAATTTTGAAGTTGCTTAAGGTTAGCATAACTTACCTTATTTCCAATAGTAAGTGGGTTAGTCCAGTCCATGTAGTTCCTAAGAAAGGATGGATGACAATAGTGAAAAATGAAAAGAATGAACTCATTCCAACTAGGACTATCACCGGGTGGAGAATGTGCATAGATTACTGTAAGTTGTACATAGATTACTGTAAGTTGAATTCTACAACTAGGAAAGATCATTTCCCCTTCCTTTCATTGACCAGATGTTAGAAAGATTTGCTAGGAACTCTCATTTTTGTTATCTTGATGGGTATTCGGGTTACTTCCAGATTTCCATTCAGCCACAAGATCAGGACAAAACCACTTTTACATGTCCATATGGTACCTTTGAATATAAGAGAATGCCTTTTGGTCTTTGTAATGCTCTTGCCACTTTCCAACATCATATGATGGCCATATTTTATGATTTCATTCAAAACATAATGGAAGTATTTATAGATGACTTTTCTATTTATGGTTTGTCATTTGATGATTGTTTGAAAATTTTTTCAAAAGTGTTGGAAAAATTTGAAGAGGCTAATTTAGTTTTGAATTGAAAAAAGTGTCATTTTATGGTACTAGAGGGGATTGTATTAGGTCATTTAGGGTTAAGTAAAGGTATTGAAGTTGACAGAGCAAAGGTGGAAGTAATTGAAAAATTGCCCCCACCTATCACAGTAAAAGGTGTGAGAAGTTTTCTTAGACATGTTGGTTTTTACTGACAGTTCATCAAATATTTTCCCAGAATAGCAAAACCTCTCACACATTTACTTGTCAAGGATATACCTTTTGAATTTAATGAAGCTTGTTTGAGCGCTTATCACAGATTGATTGGGATCTTCCATTTGAAGTGATGTGCGATGCAAGTGATCATGCTTTGGGAGCTATTTTGGGATAGAGAAAGGACAACAAGCCTTATGCCGTCTACTACGCTAGTCGTACTTTAAATGAGGCTCAGATCAATTACGCCACCACAGAAAAAGAATTTTTGGCAATCATTTTTGCTCTTGAAAAGTTTATGTCTTACCTAATTAATTCTAAAGTTGTTGTCTTTACAAATTGTGAAGCTATACAACATTTGTTGAAGAAGAAGGACTCCAAGCCACATCTTATCTGATGGGTCTTATTACTGCAAGAATTTGATATAGAAATCAAGGATAAAGCTGGTACTGAGAATGTGGTAGTTGATCACCTTTCCAGGATTACTGTTTCCAGTGAAGACTGTCCAATTAATGATTCCATTCCAGGAGAACAACTATTAGCTATATCATCTCTTACAACACCATGGTATGTATACTTGGTTAATTACATCATTTATGGAGTGTTCCCACCAGAGATTACTTATCAACAGAAGAAGAAACTCATCTCTGATGCCAAATACTATGCGTGGGAAGAACCATTACTGTATAAATATTGTGGAGATGATATTTTTAGATAGTGCTTGTCTGAAGATGAAGTCCAGAGTGTTCTTCACTACTGTCATTCGACAGTTTATGGTGGTCATTTTGGTCCAGATAAGACAGCCACCAAGGTTCTCTAAGCAGGATTTTTCTGGCCTACTTTGTTCAGTAATGTGAAGCAATATGTGGCTACAAGTGATAATTGCCAGTGGATGGAAATATGTCAAAGAGAGTTGAGATGCCACAAATTGGAATTTTAGAGGTTGAATTATTTGATGTTTGGGGAATTGACTTTATGGTCCGTTTCCTAATTCCCATAACAACTTCTACATTTTAGTAGCAGTAGATTATGTTTCAAAATGGGTGGAGGCAATTGTGACTTCCACGAATGATTCTAACGTGGTAATTAAGTTCTTGAAAAAACATATATTCACTTGTTTCAAAATTTTAAGAGCCCTTTCGAGTGATAATAGTACTCACTTTTGTAATAAGCCCCTTGAGACTCTTTTGCAGAAATATGGTGTCTTTCACAGGGTTGCTACACCATATCACCCTCAAACAAGTGGGCAGGTTGAAGTTTCTAATAGGGAAATAAAGGGTATTTTGGCAAATATAGTGGATAAGTCAAGGAAGGACTGGTTTTTAAAGCTTGATGATGCTTTTTGGGCATATCATATAGCCTTTAAAACACCTTTGGGTACAACACTATACAAGACTGTGTTCGGCAAATCATGTCATTTACCAATGGAGTTAGAACACAAAGCATATTAGGCTGTCAAAACTTTCAACTTTGACATGAAATTTATTGGCGAAAAGAGAGCAATGTAATTGAATGAGTTGGACATTTTGAAATTGGAAGCTTATGAGAGTTATTGCCTTTACAAGGAAAAGACCAAGCTGTGGCATGACAAACATATTACCAAAAAGTAGTTCAACGAAGGTGATTTAGTTTTGTTATTTAACCCTCATCTTCGTCTTTTTCCAGGTCAACTCAAGTCAAGATGGTCTGGTTCATTTCAAGTTCTACAAGTGTTTCCACATGGTGCGGTCGAGGTTTGGAGTGAAGTTTCAGGAGCCTTTAAGGTTAATGGCCAATTCCTAAAACCTTATTTTGTAGGACATCCATTAGGTCCCACAACAACTTTGGCACTTTCAGAACCCCAACAAAACTAATACAATTCAATGGTTTGCTCAAACCATTACATGAGCTTTGTTTATATGTAGTTGTTTACATTATTTTTTTTTCACATTTGATTTGTGAGTTTCAAGTCTATATTGGTACTTATGATCTAGTAAAAAAATGATGCAATAAATTCTATGGTCCAACCGTGTGAATTTGCATGACCTGTATACTGAATTACTGCCCATGATTTACACAGTCCACGTGTGTGTTGCCACACTGCCCGTGTGTCGTACTTCTATGCCTATTTTTTTTTAAACCAGCCTAGAACTCGAAGGGAGATCATCCTCCCTAGACGCATCTACTGATTACTGATTATTGTTTAAGCGCTCAGTCACAACACTGAAATAAAACTGGAAAAAGAGTAACATGTGCATTGCATACTGGAATGATTACGTGAAATGGTTTTTGCTCTACATGACTGTGTATGACTACTGTACTGTGATTTACTATATGATGACTGTGACTGTCTGATTCTTACTATGACCGTATTATCATTGCGACTGTATGATCACTGTAACATGCTTATGTGATGCATGAATTGGGAGAACCATCGATGATGGTTCCGCATTGAGTTCGCAAACTCATCCAAAATTACAATCTATTTTTCAGGATTGAGATTAGACTGATAGCTCCCTCAAGACTGTAGAGTCGTGTTCTTTGGATTGGCGAGAGAGGCTATGGCTCAAAGGTCGGTGAGCTGGGCTTTCTTTTGGAGACTTTTAGTTAGATCTGTCACTTGTGCCTTATTGTATAGTACTCAGTGTATAGTGTTTTGAAAGATTGTACAAACAAATGAAACTGACAATTTGTAAATACTGAGTTTGAGTAAATGAAATGAAATCCAGTTTGGTTTTAAAAAGTTATCAATTTCTTATTACTGTTTTATTATT
>JAOQMR010000211.1:14344510-14354955 GCA_027563865.1 Erythroxylum pelleterianum
TTGCACAAGTAAAACTCCTGTTTATTCTAGCATTGAAAAATCATGTTTAAACTAGGAAAGACAACTCTTAGATCCTAATTTAATGTTCTAGGCAACAATTAAAGTATTTAATAAGAAAAGTAACATACATAAGTGACATAGAAGAAACAAAAAAAAATCTAATTGAATTATTGGATTGCTCCTGAATTAATCTCCTTGGGAACTTAGCTCTGACACCCACTGTAAGAACTGTCATTAGCTGGGTTGCCAAGCCACTTTACTAAAAATCCTTGGTAGATTGCCATGCCTTGCTTGAACTTCTTTGACATCTAACATGTGTATAATAACAATAGCAATAGGCATCTACAATATTCGAGCTTCAATTTCAATGGTAGATGTATTACCATGAAAAATGTCAACTGGTTGCAAGTCTTAAAACATTCTGGATTATTGGAACAGGTGGAAGCTCAATGCAATAGACTTTTGAATTGATTTACTTCAACACCTGACACGGTCCGAAATTCTTAAATTCAAGCTTAGTTTGTGATAATTACATTTGGAAAATCTTCTTTGGGTTGTTAGCCAGTTGTTGTCGTATAACAAATTTATAGCACCATATCGTGAAACTATTTTTGAGCTTCCAAAGCATATTGATGAACATCATTAACATTGTATGAACAAACAACTTCTATCTTATCTCTTATAGGGTGATTCAAACTAGTAAGGTAATGAGAAGTAATCTTTTCTTAATCCACATAAAACAAACTCTAATTGATGAATTATTAATTTCAATAGTCTGCTTCGCAATGGATGTGCTACTTTGCTTCAAATGTTGGAACTTCTTGTACATTTAAGTTGCATAGTCTATGGGTAAAAGTTTGGAACTTCTCGTACATTTCAGTTGTATAGTCTATGGGTAAAAGTTGCTCTATTTCCTAGTTTTCATGTATTTACAAATGGTGACTATGGGTTTGCCTAATCATACTTGTTGCCTTTTTTTTCTCCTCCACCGGAGAAGTGCAATAAGTTCCAATTTATACTTCAAGTTCTAGTGATACTTTCAAATTTTGCGTTTTGTTTTTCACTCAAATTGATCACTATCCAAAGTAAATTGTGGATGTAGTTTTCCATAAAAAATTGCAACTTCAACCTCGACACGTCCATGCTTTAAAATCAATGATGTGTAGCTTTCAATCTACTTCATAGTTCTCAATTTGTGGTTCTAATGTCATAACACCTACTATCTCTTCAACCTTAATATCTACGACAATTCCAAGGGTACGTTTGGTAATTAGGAATGAAGACGTGGAAATGGGTGTGTAACATTCCTTAATTTTTGCTTGTTTGGTTGTTAGTAATGAATAAGATAAGGATTCGCAAATCTAGAATGAATTTTAAATAATCCTAAATTTTTATTCCCAAGGTTGGTGCGGGTATAACCTGGAATCAGATATCAGGAATAACAAATAAATAGTCGTGGGCAAACATAACTTCTTTTTTTTCCTTCTTTTTTCTTTATGTTTCGTCTCAACCTAAACTCTCTATTTGAAAATTTAAGATTAATTTATTTATCTAGATACATCATTTTGATTGATTCTTATTAGGGTATTTTTATCAATATTGCACATTGGTTTATTTAATTTATTTACTAATTATTTTATTTTATTTCAATGATTTTATATCATAAAATAAGTTCATTATGATTTCTTTAATTTTATTCCTATAAAAAAATCATACACAGTTATTTAAAAATTAGTAATTTATTGAATCATTAAAAACAATTTTAATTATTTATTTATTAAATACAAATTTTTTATCAATTAATAATAATACAAAATACTTTAATTAATTATTTACAAAATCAATAACATAATAATTAAACATAAGTAAAAAAAAATTATCATTACTATTCTTAATATTTGATACCAAACATTGGTATAACTACTATTCTTAATATTTGATACCAAACATTGGTATAACTTTTAACTTTTATAATTCTATTTCTAATGCTAGCATTCCAAACACGCATAATTAGTAATTCGATTCTTATTTTGATTCCCACTTTTCATTCCTAGTCCTATTTCTTATTCTAATTCTTTCATTACTGGTTACCAAACGAGACCCAAGGGATTTGTGGTCATCGTTTTGGTTGCTGTAGACAGGGTCCCATTGGTTCCTACTAGTTCCTAATATTGCAAGACTTTAACATCCCAATATGAAGTCCTTAATCATTTGCCACATCTCTGCAAGATCTACTTCTTCCTTTCCTATGACCAGCCATAGTTTTCAATATGGAAGTCCTTAGATGCTTGTCGAATTTTGAGCTTACTTGATGTAGGAAAAGGGTTAGGGCAATCAAGATTTTGCAAAGTTAGGTCTAGAATTAGGGTGATTGTGGCTGGAACAATTAGAAGGAAGTTAGGATATTAAGAAATCTTTATAGCAAAATTTTTGCAATAAAAACTCTAACACCTTGTACGCGAAATAGTGTTATTTATACTATGTCTATGGATCATTTTTTTTCTTCTTTTTCTTTGATTCGAATTCAGGAGTTCTGAGTTTCTTTCCATTTCTTGATTGGAATTCAAAAGTTTTACATAAACTAGCGAAGACAATTCCTAACTCTTAAGTCCTAATAGAAACTCTGAACTGTCGACTATTGTGGTATTTATTAGGAAAAAAGTAACGTAAAGAAGCTACATAAGGAAAACATGATGAACCGATTGAAAATCTAGAATTCTCCTATATGATTCCTGATTTTGGTGAAATTGTCTATGATAACTAAGATGGCTTAGATGTGATTGCTTCTCTTCTAGAGCAATACCAGTTGGTGCTGTTTCTTATTTGGACATTGAAGGGTACAGATACAAGAGAGATGTGCTCTTTTGTTATGATTTACATCTCCCTGATGGTTTTATGCCTAACAATCAAGGTAAGTCTTGAAGCAATGTTTGCTTTTAACTATTTTTTAATTCTCATGCATATAAGTTGAATAATGAATGCACTTCTACTTATAATTTTCTTCTCTTTAAACTTGTAATTTGTTAGAAATTTGAAAACAATTCTTATTGCTAATAATGTACTTCATAACACCTTATCCTAACATGGCAGATGGTGAAGTGGACAGTTTTAAGTTGATCCATGTGATAAATGTTGCAAATATTGTGCGAAGAACACATTTTTTCAAGCCAAATTGCTCTCTTGTCATCATGGATTTCCTATTTCGGCATGGGTAATCTTCTTTGTTGCCTATTCTTTTAATTTTGTCATTTTTATTAGTTAATTACCTGTCAAAATATAAAAGCAAGTATTTATGGGCTTCTTAAGTTTTTAGCGATCTTGTGTTTTAAATCATTTATTACCAAATTTGTTTTCATTAGTTACTTCTCTTTATTATTCCTCTGAATCGTCATGAGGTTGCGTCCTCACTTGCTATTTCTATCTTTAGCACGCTTTTGGATCTTTGAAGAGCAAAACAACCCTTGTAAGGGCTGCCAGCTTAACCTTCTAGACTTTTGACATTGTATTAAATGGCTTTCATGACCAGGAAGAAATGCAAACTTAACCTATTCTTTCCTCCATTATAAATTGTGTTCCTTACTTCTTTTAGATCAAAGACCTAAAATAAAATTGGGGGTTTCTTTAATGCTTATCCAATGTGGAAGATCAGTTACAATTATTTGAAGCAACATTAGTCTATTGCTTCTTCAGTTTTATTATCATAAGGGGAAAATAAACCATGGCTAACTTTGGATATGGGATGTAAAAGATTAGCTCCAATTTTTTAAAGAAGCATTAGGGTCTATTACTCCAATATATCATCATTGGGGACAAATAAATCAAACTTGAACCTTATAAATAATTGCTTTAGATATTTGTGTGGCAAAATCATGTATATTGATTTATTGTTTGATTACATTTAATTGAGTTTCTTATTATATTAGATCCCATAAATCATGGGATTAAAGAGTATCCTATAAATTATAGGGTTAGGTATTTTATTAGAATATCCTATAAATAATGAGTTTAGAATCATTTGTGATGTAAAAGAACTTAAAGCCTATAAAAGAAATAAAAGAGGAAAGATTAGTCAACTGCAAACTTTAATTTGGTGGAATGAAGATTTGGAATTGAGTTGACGTCAAAGATAAGGGCTGAAATATAGATTGTGTTAGGATTCCTTATTTTATAGGAAGTAGTAGTAAGTTAATATATTAATTTATTTTAGATATGTTATCCTGGTTGTTTAGGACTAATCATATTTTTATTACAATAGGATTAAAATTTGTTAGGAACCCTTTCCTACTAGAATAAGGGTTCTAAAAACTTCTCTATAAATATGTGTATATTCAGCCTTTCAATGAGAAGCAACATGAAATTTTTCTACAAACTTGAGTTCTCAACTAGAAGGTGCGATGCTTTCTTTGAAGGGTGTTTATTAGACCCTAGGAGTGATTCCTAGTTTCCTACTCTCCATTGTTTGTGTTTTCACTAAATTCCAGCAAACCTAACCTAAATTTGAACCATCTTAAACTAAATGCTAGCCATATTAAACCCTAAAATTTTAAGCTGAAGTTTCCAACAATCAAACCCTAAAAATCCAACCATACCAAACTAAAATTTCAACATTCCTAGTTGTTAGCGATGTTAACAAGTTGTACTTTGAGAAAAGCCGTAACATCTCTGTGTTAGGCTAATAACGTTTATATATAATGAGGAGTTACAATTATAATAGGAAAGTGTATATGTGAGTAAATCATGGGAAAACTAATATACTTATCTCATACACGTCCCGATATTGCATATGTTGTAAGCATGATAAGTCAATTCATGCATGATCCTAAGAAGTTCATTTATAAGCTGCTTATACAGTGATTCGATACCTGAAGGCTAATTCTAAGAAAGAAAATCATGTTTAAAATAGGAGCAAAATTAACTATAAAAGCCTACATAGATGCAGACTATACTGGTTCACTATCAGATTGACGCTCAACAATTGGAGGAAACTTAGTAACTTAAAGAAGCAAAAAACAAGCAGTAGTATTTAGATCAAGTGCAAAAATCTGAATTGTATGCAATGGCTCAAAGAATTTGTGAACTCTTATGGATAAAGAAAATTATAGAAGGCTTGCAAGTTAAACGACATGGACCTGTGATGTTGTATTATGAGAATATAAGCATTGCACATAATCCAGTTCAGCTTGACAGAACAAAATATGTTGAGATAGACCGATACTTCATCAAGGAAACGATTGAAAGTTGACTGATTTGTACACCTTATGTTCCTACAAAAGGTCAAATGACATCAGATTATTTGATCTTCTAGAAGATTTGATATATTTGTAAATAGCTGAGTAATAGCTACGATTCTGGTTTACTATTTTAGGCTGATTGTAATCTTTCATTTATTTAGGCTGATTATAATTTTCTTAGTCAATGACTGTTGTGTAAGAATTAGTTTGTTTTCTAAAATAGGACAAATGACTTTGTATATATTATTTAGTTTATAGAGAAAGATTAGAAGAATTTCAGTTTCTGTTCAAGAATGCATTCCTATATGGAGAACTAGTAGAACAGATTTACATGGAAATTCCACTAAGTTACGAGAAGAATTTGGCTACCTGTATTGCGTGCAAGTTGAAGAAGGCATTGTATGCCCTTAAGCATTCAACTTGAGCATGGTTCGAAGATTTGCAGGAGTTATGTTGGCTATGGGGTACAGACAAAGTGAAGGAGATCATGCATTGTTTATTAAACACTTTCCTTTAAAGGAAGTTATAACTAGATGACATAATAGTGAGGGGGATGATGATAAAGAGAAGCAATTCTCGAGTCAGTGATTAGCTAAGTGGTTTGAGATTTAAGTCGTTAGGGAGGTTAAGTATTTCCTTGGAATATAAGTTGTACATTGTAGGTAGGAATTTTTATCTTACAACAAAAGGATGTCACAGATCTTCTCAACGACATTGGAAAGACTAACATGCAAACCTGCAAGTGCTCCTATTAGTCCGAATCTTAAACTTGGAAAAGCAAAGAAAGATGTTACAGTAGACAGAGAAATGTATTAGTCCCTACTAATAAATTTTGTCTCATATAGCAAGTATAATTAGTCAATTGATGCATTGTTCAAAGGAAGTCAATCTGCAAGTAGCTTAAATAATACTTCAATATCTTAAGGGAACACTAGGGATGGGTGTTTTGTTCAAAAGAAATGGAGATTTAGTCCTTGAGGCATATACTGATGTTGATTATGCTAAATCTATGATTGATAGAAGATCATCTTCAGGATATTGTACTTTTCTTGATGGAAACCTTGTGACTTGGAGAAGCAAAAAACTTTTCTTGATGGAAACCTTCTGACTTGGAGAACCAAAAAACAAGTTTAGTAGCTCAGCCAAATGCAAAGGTTGAGTTTCAGGCGATAGCTCAAGGTGTATGTGAATTATTCCAGTTGAAGATAATACTTTTAAGGTTTGAAGATTAAGTGGGATGGCCTCTGAGACTATATTGCAACAACAAATCTGCAATCAACATAGCTCACAACCCATTTCAACATGTGTTACAAATACAAGTCTACTCAACAGTGAAGTACACAAGCAACCACATGAACTTTTCAAATGAAGGTCCAACATTATTCTATAAACTTTTCAACACCATAATTACTCTCCAAGGAAATCTGTTGTGCAAGTTGTGTGAATTCTTCTAGAATCTGTGAGGTGGCAAGCTCCAGCTAGACATTTGCGATATTCTCGCTGAAATCAGAAACAGAATTTGTTAGATTTGTATTATAAAAGGAAATGATGTAATAGAGAGAAAATGAGTTAGAAATGAATGAAAAATCTCCAGAATTCCTCTCCTCTCTTGATGCTCTCTCTTTCTATTTGTATTGGCTAAGCCTTTATATTGAATGTCAAAAATTTCATGGTATCAGAGCTCCCATGTCTAATGACACCAGCTCCACTAATCAAGGACCAATGTCCTCTGCAAATCCTGTATCTCAAATTACATCTTCAACCATGGATTTTTCCTCTCTAGACCTTGAGACCCATATCAACCCAGAAAATCCTATACCACCCAAATTTCTTGACAATGTTGGAACTCCCATTCCCAATCCTAATTACAACACATGGAGGAAATCAGACCAGCTTCTCATGAGCTGGCTGATCTCAACTATTAATGAGGTCTTAATCGGCAAGATAACACACTGCAGTTCAGCCTTAGAGATCTGGCAATGTCTAAGACCTTCAGTCAACAATCAATGGCTAAAATAGCCCAGCTGTGTCAACGACTCCAAACTATGTAGAAAGGATAAGATTCCATCAGTGGTTATGCAATGAAAATTAAAGAAGTAGGAGGCTTCTTAAAGGCTGCTAGGGATGACTTGAAAAGCAAGGATCTCATTATGTCTCTCACAGGAGGATTAGGCCATGACTTCGATCCTATTGTGGTTCTAATTCATTCTCAACTGGAAACCATAACTTTTGAAGATGCTAAATTCCAGTTACTCATTCATGAGCAGCACATAGCCCATCTTAATGCCAGTGCAAACGTCTCAATCTCTACCTCTCAGACCCCTTCTCAACCAACAGAAAACCAAGCTCATTTTGCCTATGATAATGATCTCAACAAATTTACTAGGGGTGGCTTCACAAGTGACCCTAGAGGAAGACACAGAGGTGGGAGATCTAGTCGATCTGGAAATAGACTGTATTGCCAAATATGTTCTAAACCAAACCATTCAGCCTGGCAGTGCTTCAAACGTTATGACCAAACCTTCCAACGTGCTATGCCTCAATCTCTTTACCCTAACTCGTTTCACCCCACACCATATCCACCACCTACACATCAAAATCCATACCCACCGTGTCAACCTTCTCCTTTACCCAATCCTCCTTTTCCTTCTCAGGGTCACTACCATCAAATACCTTGCCTCTCCTGAAACTGTCAGAGACCCTTCCTAGTACATAGATAATGGTGCTACCAACCTCATAACCACTGATCTGAGCAATCTCTCCCTGCATAGTGAGTATCATGGTACAAACACTCTTTTGGTTGGTAATGGTTCGAAATCAAAAATCTCTCACACAGGCAGTACACACTTCTCCTCTCCCTCTCTACCCTCCTCTCTTTTATGTTTGACTAAGATCCTTTGTGTTCCTTCAATTACAAAAAATCTTCTTAGTGTTTCCCGATTTACTAAGGACAATAACACTTACGTTGAATTTTTGGATGCCTATTGTGTGTTTAAGGATTTGAGAACCAAGCAAGTAGTTCTTCAAGGATGCCTTAAAGATGGATTATACCAAGTCGATCTGGACCTCCCTAGTCGATCAACCTCACCCAACTCATACACAACTCGAAGAGCTGGGTCTGGCATACTTCCCACTCTTTTGTTAAATGCAACCAAGTGTCACTTAGCTTCTAGTGTAACTCATGATCCTAATATATGGCATGCCCGCTTAGGACACCCAAATTCAACAGTTCTGAATCTTATTTTACGAAAATTGTATCCATCTAATATCAATTCTCAATTAGATTTTTGCGACTCATGCAAGATTGGGAAAATGCACTAGTTACCATTCACTCAATTAAGAATCTCAGCTACTAAACCTCTTGAACTCATATATTCGGATATGTGGGGACCAGCCGCATACCTTTCATCTACAGGGTCCTGATACTATGTTACTTTCATTGATGCCTTTAGTAGGTTCTCATGGATCTTTCCTCTAAACCTGAAATATGATCTATTTAATGCATTTATGAGATTTAGGCTACAGGTTGAGAATTTGTTGGATCTTACGATCAAATGCTTTCAAGCAGACATGGGTGCAGAATATCTAAGTTTGCAAAAAACACTAACTCTACAAGATATTCAGACTAGATTTTCCTGCACATACACCCATCAACAGAATGGGGTCCTTGAGAGAAAGCACAGAACAATAGTTGAGGCAGGTTTAACCACGCTAGCTCATGCTCATCTTCCTCTCAAGTTTTAGCAAGAGGCCTTTGAGTATGCAACTCATCTACAGAATCTCACCCCATCATCAGCTCTGAATTTTATTTCACCTTCTGAGAAACTATTTCGCAGAACTCCTGACTATAGCTTTTTGAAAGTCTTTGGGTGCTCAGTGTTCCCTTATTTATGGCATTACTCATCTCACAAGTTTGACTTCCACTCACAAAAGTGCCTATACTTTGGCATCAGTTCAAATCACAAAGGTTATAAGTGCATGGATATAACAGGACGAGTCTTCATCACCAGGCATGCGATTTTCAATGAGGTACAATTTTTCTCTCCTTCCTATAATTTTTCTTCTCCTTACACGCCTTCTTCATCCATTACTACATTGCTGCCAGTCACCAAACATATACAGACTTTACCTACCAGCACACATCAAAATAACCAAACTACAAATTCACAAAGTTCCTATCCATTAGTTACTACTGAACCTACCTCATCTTCTCCGATATATCACCCTCAACCTGAGCCACGTCTCATGCACAGAATCCATAACATGACAACTAGATCACAATATGGCATCTTCAAACCTAAATTTTACATGGCAACCATAAATACAGAAACCACCACTGTCAAACAAGCCATTTCCGACCCAAAATGGCTTGCTGCAATGCAAGATGAGCTCACTACCCTTCACACGAATAACGCTTGGATACTTGTTCCTCCTCCTCCTAGCTATAATGTGATAGGTTCTAAATGGGTCTTTCACATTAAACACAGACCTGATGGCACAATTATCAAATATAAAGCTCAACTTGTTGCCAAGGGGTTTCATCAAACCCCTGGCATTGACTTTGACAAAACCTTTAGCCCAGTTATCAAAGCATCTACCCTTCGCATTATCCTTTCATTAATTGTTCATTATAATTGGTCCATCCGGCAGGTTGATGTTAACAACACCTTCCTTAATGGGGACCTAATTGAGGCTGTTTACATGGCCCAACCTCCCCAGTTCCCTGACCCTAGATATCCCCACCATGTTTGCCTCCTAAACAAAGCTACTTATAGGCTCAAACAAGCCCCACGATCCTGGTTCCATAAACTGCAGCAAGCACTTCTATCCTGGGGCTTCCTAAACTTTGTTTCCGATGCAAGTCTTTACATATATAAGACGACAGGGACTATTACTCACCTTTTGGTCTATGTAGATGACATTCTCATCACTGGAAATGATCCATCTTACATAGCTGATCTCATTTCAAAACTAAACTCAACCTTTGCACTTAAATACCTTGGGGACATCCACTATTTTTTAGGCTTTGAAGCCCATAGAGATTCCACTGGACTCTATCTCTGCCAATCTAAATATGTCCTGGACATTCTCAAAAAGACACATATGGAGAACTGTAAACCCAGTTCTACCCCTAGTGGTAGTAGCTCAAAGCTTACCCACTCAGGCTCTCCTATTTTCGAAGATCCCACTCTTTTTATAAGTACCATAGGTTCT
>JAOQMR010000211.1:14398679-14409365 GCA_027563865.1 Erythroxylum pelleterianum
GTCAATAATAGTATGGAACGTCTGAGGATTGAACTGCCCTACAAAGCAAGTGGCTTTATGGGATTTTGTCAAAAGGGAAAAGCCATTAATAGTAGGACTACTTGAAACCAAAATAAAGCAAGATAATCTCGGCAAATTAAACATACTGGGTCCGGATTGGAAACAGGTCACCAATCATTCACACCATATATATGGGAGAGTTATTATCTACTACAAAGTTAATAGATTTAGAGGGGAGGTCCTCCATTCATCAGATCAACTTATACATATGAAAGTATTGTTTCTGTATGAGAGAGTTGACAGCATAATTTTTTTCATCCACGTCAGCAACTTCAGGTTCCAAAGAGCAATGTTATGGAATGATCTAAGAAATATACACCAAGGAATAGATCTGCCATGGCTAATATGTGGGGATTTCAACTCATTTCTTTACAGGTCAAAGGCTTAAGGTAATTGCAACCTTTGTAACTATTTAGAGGATTTCAAGCAACATATTGATAGTTTGGGAGTGACAGATCTACGGCATACAGGGCACAAGTTTACATAGTCTAACAAACAATCATCAAGCTGGTGCATTCAAAAGAAACTAGATTGTGCTTTGGTAAACGATAAATGGATTGTTCATTTTCCCAACAACTCTATAGTATTCCAGGACCCTCTCTTTTCAGACCACACCCCATTAAAATAGAGAATTTATTCCAAAAAAATGCTAGCTTTTATCCTTTTAGGTTTAACAATTACCTGGCTCATGATCCAGATTTCCTTTAAGCTTGTAGGAGAGGTACAGGGTGTGTATTAAGAGGAACCAAGTAGTATAAATGTGTACAACTATTGAAGGCAATTAAACAAGAACTCAAACAGTTGCATTCCTTAGGGGCCTCAACAGATGAAGCAGTAGTAAAGATGAAGGATGATCTATTAGCAATTCAGAAATTACTAATTCTCTCACTCTCTAATTTTTCACTCCTAAAAAAGGAGAAATAAGCTCTTTCAGCATATTAACTTGCAACAAAAAACCATGATTTCCTTTTATAACAAAAAGCTATAGTCAATTGGTTGAAGGAAGGGGATAGAAGTCAAAATTCTTCTTTAATTATATTATAGCCCGTAAAAACATTAATAGGATCAGCTCGATCTTTACCAATGTGGGATAGTCAGTTCAGAACCAAAAGGACAATATGAAGGAAGCTGTAAATTTTTTTGGTGAACTACTAGGATCACCAAATTTAGCTTCTAGTTCAAATGTTGAACTGACAGCTCTTAATTTGAAGCAGATCACACAGGTTGATAGTTAGTTGTTAACAAAAGTAGTGGAAGACAAGGAGATCAAGGAAGCAGTGTTCAACATGGATTGCACAAAAGCTGCTAGTCCAGACGGTCTAAATGCATACTTTTTTCAAAATTCTTGGAGTATTACGGGTTCTTGTGTTAAAAGTGCAGTGAAGGGATTTTTTTTACCAGTATATTGCTCAAAGAAATCAATAAAACCTTTATCTGCTTGATAACAAAAGAATGCTAATCTCTCAAGCTTCTCTGAATACCGACCTATTGCATGCACAAACTTTCTCCATAAGGTTATTTCCAAGATTTTGATTTCAAGATTGAATAAAGTGATAATCAAGGCACGTTTATAAGCAATAGGAAGATTGGAGACAACATGTTAATCGTGCAAGAGCTTCTCAAAGGATACTCTAGAGCAAATTCAACATCAAATTGCACTATCAAGATCAATTTCCACAAAGCCTATGACAGTGTGTGCTAGAGTTTTCTATGGAAGTTTTGTTTGCTTACAAGTTTCCAGCATAAGTTGGATCAAGGAATGAATCTCCACGGTAAGCTATTCAATCCTCATTAATAACAGCCCTTCCAAGTACTTCAAAACTAGGAAAGGACTAAGGTAGGGGGATCCTTTTTCCCCTACTTTTGATTATGTGCATGGAAGCTCTAAACTCTATAATCAAGCTTGAAATGGAATCAAATGTCAACTTTAAGCACCACTATAAATGTAAGAGAATTGGACTCACTAACCTTGCTTTTACAAATGATTTACTTCTTTTTTTCAGTGCCAAACTTGATTCTATTAACAATTATATGAAGGCTTTGCACAAGTTTAAGGTTGTATCTGGTCTACATATAAACTTCCAAAATAGTCATTTTGTAATCTCCAAGGGTGCCTCTCAGACGACTTCACAAATTGTTTCATTAACAGGAATGATGGAAAAGGCTCCACCTCTATTCTATCTAGGCCTCCTAGTCTCTACCAAGAGTTAACTCTCCTCAAATGCAGTCCCCTTACATAGAAAGTTCATAACAGAATAGGTTAATGGATGAAGAAATTTTTATCCTTTACAAGGAAGTTACAACTCATAAAATCGGTTCTAAAATCTCTGCATATATATTGGAGCTCACACGTTTTTCTTTCAAAGAGCGTAACCAAGACAATTAAGTTAATGTTCAAGGAATTTTCATGGAACACTCAAACGGAACAAAAGGAAGTGCAAAGGTGAAATGGACATACATTTGTTATCCAAAAGAAGAAGGGATCTCAATATATATTCGATTAAACTCACCAATCAAACACTCCTACTAAAGCGGTTTTGGTGGATCCTTGAAGACGTGAAATCTTCATATTTTCTCAAAGGTAAAAGCGCATGGGAAATCAATAAAAAACATCAAATTCTTTCTTTTTTTCAATCAATTTATCCCAATGAGACATCTAGTCGAAGATGTTATGTCTTGTTCAATTGGCAACGAGAAACTCATTTCATTATGGTTTGATAACTGGTCGGGAAGAGGAGCTCTCATACATTCCTCGGTTGAGGTAAGGCATTCTATCAACCTCCCACTTCACAAAAAAATGGACTCTTTCATTAGTGGAAACAGTTTGCAATTTCCTTCATGCATTATCCATTTATAGCCAAATTACAATCCCAATTCGCTCCATCAAGACACGTTTTTCTAGCACAATCGGCCAACTCACCAACTATCCATTAAAAGCATGAGATATCTTTTAAGATTGAGAAAACTTGTAGTGAATTGGTCTAGAATTATATGGAACAAGATCGTCCCTCCAAAGACTTCCTTTCTCCTATAGGTAGCCATTCAAAATCTTCTTAATACAGTTGATCGGATCAGGTACTTAAATGTAGATATTTCATGTTCATTTTGTTCAATAGAGGAAGAAACACATGATCACTAGTTCTTCATATGTGAGTTCACCAACCGTATTTGGGGAACTATTAAACTGAAATTTCAATGGTCATTATAAGTTGGTATACTTTCAAGTGTTATACAATGGTTAGCGACTTAAAGTCCCCCTATGGATTTGATCTATTATGTAACAGTCGGCTTATGTATACAAACCATTTGGAAGGAATGGAATGTTCGAAGATTTGAAGCTAACCGAAAAGTTGTCACCCTTCTTATATTAAAGAAGTAAAAAGAGAACATAAAGAGGCAAACAAAAAGAGCTTTTGTATCAGCCACCTTGAGAAACACTAAAGAGAATTCATCGAGAGATTGAGGAAGGGAAGAAGGAAGAGAGAAGAGGAGAAAAAGCTGACTCGACGTACTTCCCAGATCAGGAAGTTTCCTAACGTCGCTGCCTGTCGTCCTCCATTTCGATTATATTTCCTGTTTATTTTCAATTTTTCATTTAATATAATTGGATTGAATAGTTGATGATAGAATCTTAAATGTTGAGAATGTTCTAAACTCACTTTTGGAGTTTTATTCTTGAATTAATGAATTGTGCAAAAAGAGATTTTGTATAGGTTTTCGATAGTTTATTAGAGACCCTTAAAACTAATTAAGGTTTCGGATAGGTTGTAAATTGAACCCTTTTATTATCCAATCATACCTTACCTAAGCCTCATTACAACCATATAAAGACCTTTTGACTTTAGCTTCTAGTTTACATAAGTGGTAGAGATGTGATAAAATTGCAAGCCTATGGTAAGAGTTCCACTAAGCGTTGATTTGAGAGTTTGGTTCTTTTCACCCTAAACACTTAAATGCATTAAGTGAAATCTTAGTGAGGGTATAAAGGTTTATGCTTTTGAATTCAATAAGGTTATTGATGTGATTATTATTATTATTGACTTATGAAGTTAGTTTTAGGATAACTTGACTCAACTTATATATTAGTTTGATGAATATGATATGATGATTTATAGTATAAATAAATAGGTTAAGATTAATGAAGGATAGATGTTCAAAGTTTAATAATTTAGATTATGATTTGCTTGAGGACAAACAAAAACTTAAGTGTGAGAATGTTTGATATATGCATTTATACACCCGTATTTGATATATTTTTCTTGATATTTTGTTATTTTAATGTATATTTGGTACTTAATTCACTCCAAGTACATTTATAAGTTATAATTGCCTCCATGGACCAAAAGGATAAGAATTCTTGCGACATAAAAAGAAGATTGAAGCAAAGTAGAGATGCACGACTCTTTTTATGTCCTTATAAGTCTCAAAACTTGTGTAAAATCTCAAATTCTAGAGGTTTTGGAATATAAACAGCCTAGTACACACCCATGTATCAGACTATGTATCTCCTAAATAAAATTTACTATAAAAAATGTGAACGGAGGCTAATTGAGAGGATTAGATTTTCTGATCTGATTTTAGATGTGAAGAACATTTAGAAAGGGCGATATTGATCCAGAGATGTGGAGAACATGAAGAAATCATTAAGAGATCTAATAGATTGCAACATCAAAACCCAAACTTGCAAAAACATTCGATAGAAAAGAAGGGAGTGGTTTTTATTCATTTTTCTTCCAACTTATCTTTGATTTCATTTCTATCATGTGTAAATAAACACTTTTTAGTGTCTAGGTGTGATGAATGCTAGTTTGTGCTACAATATTTTTTAATTCTTTTATTTAATGCAATTGTTTTGATTGATCTATTGTGATTCAATTATGTTTTTTATATATGTTCTAATAGACTTAGAATATTAATACATAATTTGATTTCATAGCATAGAGATTAAGAAATCTTGTGTATGAATATATCTACCATAATTGAAAGGATTTGATTGCAAACCTAGAGATAGGTTAGCAAAAATCCTCTAGATTAGACTTAAACTTAACAACAGAATTTATAAATCAAGAAACTAATTCTAAAAAATTTAAACTGAATAATTTTGGTTAATAAACCTATGGATTAGTTGTTAGTAGTCCCGAGAGAGTTATCAACATAAGATACGAATTTCTATTATCCAATAGTCAATAAAACATTTGTATTATAAAAGGTTAATTTTTAATGGTTTTAGGGGGATTCATTACCTAAACACTAATTCTTGATATTGATTGTTTTCTAAGTAATTTTCATTATTTTTGTGTTCATCATTGTTTCCTACTTTATTTTAGTTGTTTAAGTATTATTTTTAATTAAAAACCAGATTCCAATTCGTAGGCTAAATAATAGAAGAAAATTAATTACTAGTAATCATTATCTTCGTGGGATCAACACATACTTACATGTGCTAGCTACAGCTACGTCGTGTATTTGTGGTTAATTAAAATATTGGCCTTAAGTTTAGAGCCAATCAGAATTTAACCATGTCTTGACTTGATCTTTAAATGTGAACGAAAAGAGCCTTATTTTAACACCATATTCCAATAACCCATTGTATTGGAATGTGTCAAAAATCTCAAAAACGTTGACCAAATGAACATCCTCATTAGCCATTCCATAAAATTGGACATTAGTTTGCAGTATATTTAGTAGCGCCAGTTTAATTTCAAAAATGTTGGCCTCATTAGTGGTCTCGTTATTCCTTATTGGTTAGCATTGAACCTTGGCCTCATGAAGTCTAGAAGGATTTGTTGTGCTCCTTGATTCCTTTCCTCCACCATTGTTCCCTCTATTACTACTTAATGTCTCATTTTTCAAATCCCCTCTCTTACCTAGTGATGTTGAAAACTTGTGAGCATGTTAGTTTGATTGAACTCCTTGTAGATCTTGTGTTCATTCACCTACAAACATATAAGAAAAGTGTTAGAATGCTTGAATAAAGGTAAATTGAATTACAAGTATATAGCAGATTGTAGTTAAATTAAAAACTTTCTTCATTGCAAGTATATAGATCCTATCAATAAAAAAAAGTATCATCCCACAAGGACTGTAGTAGTCACCTAACATTTCTTGTAAGCTTTGTTTAAGGTAAACAATAAGATAAATTATTAAAATTTAAACTAAAATAAAAAATTGACTAAAAAAACAGCAATGAATTGGTTAATTGATCAATGATGAAAACCAGGAATTATTTCTTTCTTTATTTTCACTTCACCTTCATGATTTAATACTACTTGACCCTAGATATCCAATAATTATGATTAGCCTCTATCAAGATCTAATCAAGTAATCCTAGTTAAAATAAATACAAATTGAATTGTGACCTCTCGAACTATCAAAACTCTTCCTAACTATGCAATTGGATTTGAAGCAATCCTATGGACAACTAATAAATCATTAAGATCTCTCTTCAGTGCCTATTAATTTAGTGTTTATAGGTCTATTGAGTACCAGCTCTCATTTTGCAATGCAACATAAATAATCTAATATAATCTCTCAATTCAAATTGAATATAAAGTAATGAACATCACAAACATATTTTATTAAATCAATAAAGTAAACAAATAAATCAAGAGTAATTACTAAAAGGAATTTAGTAATTTATAGATGTAACTCTCTATGACAATTTATTCATCACTAACATTGAACAATGACAAGGAAATAAAAGAAAAGAGCAGAGAATTGAATCTCAATGTCTTCTCTTATTTGCCTTAAAATGGAAATTGTAGCTTTTTCAATTTTGTTCTTTTTTATCTCCTCTTTTGTTTTTTTTAAAATGAATTGTGTATAGATAAAACTATATTTACATTGCAATGAGTTCATGGCTTTATGCCTACAAATAAATATACACTATGACAAAAAAGACAAAAGTAGCTAAATTAAAGGAGTACAGCTGATAATAAAAACCAAAACATTAGACATTCCATCTTTCTTCATCTCCTCAGAAAAATTGCACTATGCTTTGTGAGCCAACAATCATGCTCTAATTTGATTTACTATTCGATCAACCAATTGGTATTGCTCCAATTTCATATCATAAAATCTTCTTTTGCTTCTTTCCAAATGTTATAATTAGAAATGGTGAAAACTACATTGATAAGAATGAAGTTGGTGCTTCCATACTGAGAGTTTGCTATAGCCCAACTTAGCACCTGATCCCATCTATAATAAATGTTAGGAGCTGGTAGCAGATGTAACAGATGGCTTCAAATAGTTGTAGAGAAGCAGCACTGAAAAAACAAGTGGTCTCGGTCCTCCTCCATTCTGTTACAGAATAAGCATAATACATCTTCACTATCCCACCAGTGAACATTGGTTTTGAGACAGTTTTTTATTGTAAGCCAAGTAATGAAAGATGCCTTGAGGCAAAGCTTGTTTTTCCATAAGAGATTGTACCGAGGGACTAACGTGGAGTGGGAGTAGAACAAGTGATGATAGAAAGCATTAGTGAACTGACCATTAGAATTTAGAATCTAAGAAATAGAATCATCAGTTTGTGTTGCTTCTAATGAAGGAAGATGATCAATCAGGGAATTAAAACCCCTGAAGTTTCCATGCCAATGCCTTTCCACGATTAGTGTCGAAGCTTTAAGATGTAATAGCATTCGATTTATAAGGTGTTGAAAAGCCACCGAATACACTAGAGGACTGATATCAAGCCAATTGTCAAATCAAATCCAAGTCCTCTCACTATTTCCAATTTTATGATTGATGCAAGGATAGATGTTATTCCAAAATTTCATCATTTGACTGAGTAACCAAGAGCCTTCCTTAGAAAAATCTACTTGCGAAGTGTTATTATGTTTTCGATAGTCCTCATGTATCCATTTTATCCACAAAGCCTTCGAATCAATGATTTATCTCTTCTTTTTGTATTCTGCAGCCGCCTTTTGGTGTTTTTCACTTCCTTTTTATACTCTTAATCTTTCTAGGTTTGCTTCTAAGGTTTATCCATATTTTTTGTTAGAAAATATCCCTAAATAGTCAAAAGTATATAAAAAAACTTGCGACCTAGAAAGGTTCTTTACACGATCATGCATGGGCTTACTCTAGCTTTCTATCACGATCTTCCACCAACTTGTTGTTGCTTTATACACAATTATGCATCTCATACACTATCGTGTTAGATATTGTACTCTACTCATCCTTCATATATGGATCCTCATATAGTAAGAAGCATTTAAATTGTGTAAATTGTTGAAACATCTAAATTACGTTAGGCTTGATCTCAAAATTATTAGCCTCTATTATAGTCTAGTAATGCTAGATTATGTCCTCATAAGTGATGCTCTAATATAATCTCTTATAGGATATTGTCCTCCTTATCCTACCATTATATTTGGTAGTTGTAGACTTAAAGCTTTTAATTATCTTCAACTTCTTAGGTTTCTCTCCCTGAAGTTCCACAATAAAGTCCTTTTGATTTTAGATCTAGATCAAGTGATACTCTACGATAACTCTTAGTCATAAATCAAAGTCCAAAAATCCTAAAATTCAACAATCAAACACAAGAAGAAGAAAGAAAGTTCTAAAATAAAATAAATAAATAATAATTTTTTATTAGTTTAATAAAAATAAAGTGTTCCTTAAATCCTAGCACCTTATAACAACACCAAAATCTTGATGTATAAGTTAATGATTCGAGCAACACTAAAGATCAACTAGACAAGTACAATTATCATTCTTATGGTATAGTCTATTAAATATACTATCATTCTTATGGTATAGTCTATTAAATATAAGTACAAGTACTAGTAATAATTATCTTTTTATTATCTAATTTAATGAAATGAATAATTGACTTAAAAATAATTAACTAAACTAAAATTGATAATCTAAAATAATCAGCTAAAGAAAATAACATATAAATAGTAATCAAGATCCATATTAGAATCTCCTATGAACCTTGCTATGTTTAAATTTATCTTGATTTTATTACTAACATCAATTTTTTGGACTTGATTCAATTGTTAACACCAATTTCTTGGACTAATAAAATTTTTAATAATATAACCATATTTGTTCTCAAGAAATACAGCTTTTACTCTTAAGTTGGTTAATTGAAATCTCTTTCTAATCAAACCCTTTAAGAATGCATTAAAATATTCTATAAGTTAATTTATTAGATTTAATTCTAACCTATAAGATTTTTGTGGTTTTATTTATAAGATTTCATGCAACTATTATTATTCATTACAAGTTCTATTCATATATATGATTCCTTAATTTCTATATATGAAATTTAAAATTGAATCAAAATAGTGGCAAATTCCAATCCATCACAAGAAATAATTGTGAATAATTTATATAAAAAAAACTTGGGTCTTTGATTATATCAAAGAATCAATCTAAACCAATAGTTCAAATATTCGTCTAATCTAGATCCATCTCAATTTAGTTCATATTAAACTAAAAAATACCAAAAAGAGTAAAAAGAATTCATTCTCATGAATCTTGAAATCTTAAAGTTCTTCACCTAAATCTTGATAGGAATCTCTNNNNTCTCTCCAAAGTTGCTCCTTTCTTATCTATAATTGCTCAAATTTAGGTTTGTTTTATTTGATATTATCATAACAGTCCCCCTAATCTTTTTATATCAAAATACCTTAGAAATTTCAAAAAATTACCTCCAGCATAGGTCCAACTTGAACCTTATTGCACCCATGTTATTTAACCTCAAAGTTTGTAAAAATTATAGTCAATATTAATCTCCAATACAAATCCACGTTGTCCTTGTGTAACTTAGCGATGAGTGGGGATTGGACATGAATCCATGTTGGAGATGTGTTCCAAATTCTTCCTCTAAAATCGTGTCAAGATTGCTTCAGGTTGATTTCAATTGGCTCGAATTTGTTCCTTCTTTATTGGAGATCTAACACAAGAAGTAAAAATGAAATATAAACCAAATTAAATACTAAATCCTTTTTTAAAAAGAAAAATACTCTCAAAATCATGCTAAAATACATAATTAGCACATATCAAACCTGTTGTAATAGCAATAGATAATTAAACATACTATGGGAGCGACAAATTGGACATGTAAGAGCAATAGAGAAACTAAATGTCTCAATGAAATTCAATAAAAATAAAAGCAACAAATATGAAAGCAAAAACAAAACTCACAATAAAAAATGAAAGTGTAACCAAATGGACCCTAAAATTTATCGTATTAAAATGGCACCTAACTTATGTAGCTTGAATTTAAAAATCAAATAGTTTGATTTGAAAATTCCTTATTGTGAAAGAATTAGAAGAGATTAAACCAAATAAAGAGAACATCTAATATATAAGTCGTAAAAAAAATTATATATTAAAATAATGGGACAATTTAATTATTATATATTTGTAAGAAAATATACTAATGAAGATGTTATATTCCCTTATTTTATATGAACGATATTAACTATTGATAATAATATTGAGAAAACTGAAAATATAAAATAGTATAGGAGAAATGGATTGATTGGCTATCCGTACAAAATATAATTGAAAAGATTTAGGTTTATTCAACATGAACAACATATTTATGAGTATTCCATTTGTTGGCTATTTCACATAAATTATTTGGAAGTGTTCTATAATTAAAAAAAA
>JAOQMR010000211.1:14467941-14482094 GCA_027563865.1 Erythroxylum pelleterianum
TGGTAAATAATAAAGGTAAATAAGAAAGTAAAAGACTAAATTAAAAGTCTTGTGGTAAATCTTCACTTATTCATTTTTCTGGTCAAGTTTGGATTTGCAAACGGGATTCTACATTGTGGCCAATCTAGGCTTCTTCCAGATGGGCTTCAATATTTTGCTCATCTATGACCGACCTGCTCTTTTTCTTAGGCTTGGAGGAAAATGGGCTGAGATGGTTCTCCATCACATTGGCCACTATACGAGCCTTAAGCCCATTGGTAGGCTCATTTAGAAGACTCTTAAATATGAACACACGTCTACAACTCTATCATGAGTTAACCTTATAAGATCCTAAGTACAATTCCAATGAACTATCACAATTCCAATGAATTATCATCTCATGCAATGCATCCTGCTTGAGTCAAAGCCTCAAATATTGTCTAAGTAACATAATTAGAAGATAGCGTCGAAATAGGCGTAGTATATCAAGGAGATTAAGGAAGAAATATGGTGAAGAGTGTAAGACCACCAGGAACAATAGGTAAATCCACTTTAGATGATTGTGGATATGAAAAGGTAGGCAAAGTAATGGTATGTGAAGTACACATAGCCTAAGGCTCGCATTGACACTTACTTGATGGGGATGTTTATAGACCCTGTGGAGCATTATATTGCCATGTATATACTCTTAGATTTGTTGGGAGTAGAGAAGAGTTTAAAAGACTATAGTATTTAAAGGTTAAGGATTGCTAGAAAGAGGACGAACAAAAGGAGATGGAGAGTAGGATGTCGGAGATTTAGTAGTAGGAAAAGGTAATTGGGATCATGTTCAAAGACTAGTGAATGGAACAAACATCCTTTTTAAAGCCCAGGTTAGCCAAGAAAAATACAAATTTCTACATTTGGAGAGAGTCGTGTAGGACCGAATCCAAGGAGATGGACAAAACATATGCAACCAAATTGACAGAGAGGAAGACGATGTGGTGGTGCATTAGGAAATAACATTGAGTGAGGGGACTTATTTTGGAGAATAATGGATGGTAAGCATTTGACTAACTACACCATGTTAACCAATGCAATGAGGGAACATGCATTTATAGTAGCATACTATGCAAGGTTTCTAACAAATGACTATGTTTAGGCTGAGCAACCCCATTTAATTGAGCGTTGTGAGCAAAAAGTATGGTTGAGAATGCCATATGTAGCAAAGAAAGTCTAGAAGTTTGTAGATATCTACTCAAGCATTATCATTGCACAAAGTTTGAAGGGGAACGTCAAAGTGAGATTTTATTTCATTATAGAATTGCTGAAAAAATAATGAACAATTCAACTTGACTTTTAATAAGAAGTTTTTGACATCTAATAAAATGATAAAATAAATAAAGCCAAGTTGAGGCGTGACTAAAATGGACATGTATATTAGAGTAAGAGAAAAAGGTAGAAATACTCTTGTAAGCACTACTTTGAAAGTGGCATGATGATAGTTCCCCAACTAGCATGACTTGCAATCTAAGGAGGAAAACATAGGCAAGCTAAGTAGTAGTTGTTAATTGACAAAGACGAGTGACGAAAATAATTTTGTTCCAACAAAGGAGAGTAAGCTGTAACAAACTCGGTGGGAGATGGAGGTGACCTAGATAGGCAATACAGTCTATAGTGCTCAAAGACAAAAGGTTACATAAAAATTTAATGAGTGAATTAGGTGAACTAAGATAGGAATAATTAGGAGCATTTAAGACAAAAGACAAAGGTAAAGAGAAAGTAAGTAGAGTAGTTCCAATTAGCAAGTGTCATTGGGAAGGATATTACAAGTGTAAAGAGAAGATAAAGTTGAGACATTTTAGGGCATGTCATAGAAGCACCTGAATCAAAAGTCCAAGGTCCATTCTAGGTATTAGTAAAGGAAAAATAAATTTTAAGGTTAGTTGGTTGAGTTTCAAACATTGAGGCACATGACCTAATAGATATACTCTTCTTTTAGATACGGTGACCGCAAAAGCACAATTGGTGGAGGATTAATTAAAGTAGATGTAAGCAAGAGTGTTTGATGGGTGATAATTGTAGACTGAGGAGGATATCTATATAGAGGATGATACTCTTATCAAACATGTCAACAATACTTGAAAAATAAGTCACAACCTCCACGACATTTGCCTCCATGGTTGCTACAACCTCCTTGACAACTAGTGTCCCTTGAAAAGGTGTTACTTGGAGTAGCAATGTGGCAATTGGAGGATAATCATTGGAAGCACGGAAGAGTGCTGAGAAGCTGATAGGTGTAACTTGAAGTAGTTGAGTGTATGCCTCATATACAAATGGCATAATTTTAGTACATGGCATAATTTTAGTACTAAGTAGTCGAGCATTGATTAAATTTAATTTAGAATGAAGACCAGCTATAAGTACTTTGATGAGGAAAAGTTTGTGTTGATGAGTCTACTCAGTGAGGTCAGTAATTAAGGGCATTAATTCATAAAAATATGTACCAATTGCTTAGAATTGACCAAAATAGGTGGTAAGTTTGTAGTACTTTGTTGAAAATATTGGAGCATTAATAGTGTCCAAGATGTGTGTAGAGTCTTGTGTTAACATATGGGATGCTTGACCAAATGACATCACATTCTTGAAATAAGGAGATTATCGAGTTGTCCATGATACGGAATAAAATAGGCAATAATATTACATCCAAATGAGTCTAGTGAAAATCTCATTTGGAAAGAAATTAGAGATGAGGGTGGTAAGGTGAATCTCAATTCCCTGACTACAGAATCAAATGAGAATAATAGTGGATCAAAAGGAATAATTTATATCAATAAGAGGATAATAATAATCACTGGATAGCTGAAAATTGAGGCATGCTAAAAATAATGGAGGGTTTACTCCAATTACTGTAGAAAAGGAGGGGTAATCCACAAGTGTAGAAGAGGACATGTGTGAAGTGATTTTTTTTAGTTAAAGAAATTAAAAAAATTGAACAAGTCTAGAAGTGATGATGTGATAGACCAAAGGTAACTTGATTCTATGTTAGAAGAAATAAACAGAAGGCAGAGGAGTAATAGTGCAGAGGGGTAGTCTAGGCTATTAGCTTTTATATTCAGTTAGTTAGTTAGTAGTGCTATCAGCCAATCATCAGGTTGTCAGCTAACCGAATCTGTTAGTAGCTACAGATTCTCAGTATAAATAACACATGGGAAGGAAGAGAGAGAGGATATCGTGTAATGTCATGTATGAGCCTTAGGTTGGAGGTACTGGACCTCAAAAACCAGTTTATCAATTGTATTCTATTAAAGAATCAATACGAGAATACACATTTTCTATACCTTGTCTTTGGAACCTATCAATTGGTATCAAAGCAGTTGATCCTGAGTAATGACTACTAAGAAAGCTGATAATCAGATTGAAGGGATTGAGAAGGACTTGGAACTGCTTTGAGAAGAGAGACGAAAAGATGGGGAGGAGATTATCCATTAGCCAAGCGCACCAGGAGTTTCAGAGGCAACTAAGTCGATCCAACCAAGAATGGCAGAGACAAATGACCGACTACAACTCAGAGTTCCAAAAGAAGTTGGAGAGTGTTAATCAGGAAATGGGAGAATGACTAAGGTCAGAAATCAAAAGTATGATGATGTTGGTGCTGCAAACGTGGAAAAAAATGATGGCGTGGGAGGAACTGTAGACACCTGACCCGAAGAACACCCACCTGAACCCAGTCGAAGGAGAGAGCTGGGAAAGGAACCGATTGAGCCAGAAGAGCAATACGAGAGCAATGAGTTGCGGAATGACTCCAGCCATCGCATCGACCCACTTCCGGGTTTCGTGCGACACTGCGACTTCTGGCGAGACTGTCGCGCCAGAAGGATCGAGATGCCTGTTTTCAACGGCGATGATCCTAACAGGTGGATCTACCGAGTTGAGCGATTCTTTTCAGTGGGGAGATCTACGGAAGCAGAGAAGATGGAACTTGTAGGGATGAGTCTGGAAAAAGATGTGTTGACATGGTTTCGTTGGGTGGAGGGCCGACGGCCCATCGTGGACTAGCAAGAATGTAAGAAGCTAGAGACACAGAAGTTTCGTCCAGCTCATGAAGGGGCGCAATGTCAACGCCTGTTAAGGGTGAAGCAGATCGGGACAATGGCAGAATACACCGGTAAGTTTCTCGAACTAGTAGCTCCTCTACCAGAACTACTACCCGATTCTGTGCTTGAGAGTGCCTTCCTGACTGGGTTGGTAGAAGACATTCAGTTGGAGGTACAGATCCTTAAACCTAGGAATCTAGATGAGATGATGGAGTTATCCGAGCAAGTGGAGGAGAAATTGAAACGAATGAGTATATTAAGGTGGAGTCGAGGAGGTGTAGGTACGAGGTGGGGAAACATGGGGACAAGAGCGGAAACTACAGGGGTGGAAAAAGGAAAGGAGGAAACAGGAAATAGTGGAGTTCAGCCCACTACTTATACCAAACACAGAAATACAGAAGGAAGTCGGAATAATGCGGGGGGATTCAGAAGGCTGACGGTGAGTGAGCTACAAGATAAGAAGGCCAACGGACTTTGTTTCAAGTGTGATGAGAAGTTCAATCCAGGTCATTGGTGTAAGAAAATAGAGCTTTAGGTTTTGGCTGCAATGGATGAAGAAACCAAACCAGAGGAGGAATCGGAAGGAGAAGTAGAAGAGGAGAGCTTGCAACCCATAGAGTTGACTGTAGGGTCTGTGTTGGGGTTCACTTTCCCTAAGACTATGAAAGTGAAGGGGACCGTAGAAGGGAGAGAAGTGATAATATTGATCGATAGCGGAGCCTCGCACAATTTCATTTCATGGGAATTGGTGAAACCGTTGAACCGTGAGTTAGAAGAAACTACAAGGTATGTGATAGCTATAGGTAATGGGCTGAAGATTAAGGGAGAAGGAATCTGCAGGGGGGTAGTGTTGTCAGTGCAAGGGTTGGTGGTAACTGAGGAATACTTACCGATGGAGTTAGGTAGCTGTGATGTTATACTAGGAATTAAATGGCTACAAACTTTAGGCAAAGTGGTGACTGATTGGAGTAAGATGATGATGGAGATCAAACAAAGGGACCGGATCCTTACAATTACAAGAGACTCGACTCTCGCTAAAACACCGGTTAACTTGAAGAATTTGGTGCATACCACAATAGATGAAGATTCAGTATATCTGTTGCAAGTGGGGTTTTCGGAATTGGAGGAGCTGAAAGGTACCACCCCAGTTAAATCAGAACTTCGGGTAATGTTGGAAGAGTTCAGAGCAGTCTTTAACATGCCTCAGCAATTGCCTGCTGAAGGAGCTAAGCACCATGCCATTGTACTCCAAGAAGGAGCTAATCCGGTCACGGTTAGACCTTATAAATATCCACAGTTCCACTAGAATGAGATTGAGAAGTTAGTGAAGGAAATGTTGGATTCTGGGATCATTCAACCAAGTGTGAGTTCATATGCTAGCCCGGTGCTGTTGGTTAGTAAAAAGGATGGGGGTGGCGTTTTTGTGTGGATTACCGTGCTCTAAATAAAGTTATAGTAGTAGACAAATTTCCTATTCCTATTATAGATGAGCTACTTGATGAATTGAAGGGGGCTACCATCTTTTCGAAGATTGATTTAAAGGCAGGGTATCACCAAATCCGAATGAGTCCGGAAGACATAGAAAAGACAACATTTAGAACTCATGAAGGGCACTACGAAGTCCTTGTCATGCCCTTCGGATTGACCAACGCACCAGCCACGTTTCAATCCCTCATGAATTAGGTTTTTAAACCTTATCTCCGAAAGTTTGTATTGTTTTTTTTTAATGACATTTTGGTTTATAGTGCCAGCAATGAAGATCATGTTTGTCACTTGAGGACAATCCTAAATGTGCTCCTATCCCAGCACTTGTATGCCAATTGGAAAAAGTGCATTTTTTGACAAGAAACATTGGAATACCTAGGGCACATTATATCGAAAGATGGGGTGGCAGCTGACATGAAAAAAATTCAGGTTATGATCAATTGGCCAAGACCAGGAAATGTGAGAGAGTTCAGAAGTTTCTTGGGGTTGATAGGTTATTGTAGGAAATTTGTGAAGAACTATGGAGATATTTCCTGGCCATTGACACAATTGTTAAAAAAGGTTTCAAGTGGACTAGGGAGAGTGAGGCTTCCTTCCAACAACTCAAACAAACCATGATTTCAGCACCAGTGTTGACATTACCGGATTTCACTAAACCCTTGATAGTGGAAACCGATGCTTCAGCAAATGCCATAGGAGCTGTCGTGATGCAAGAGAATCGACCTATTGCCTATTACAGTCAGGTTCTGTCCACTTCCAACTGATATAAATCAGCCTACGAGCGTGAACTATTGGCCATTGTCTTGGCAGTGAAGAAATGGCGTTCATATCTTTTAGGCCATCAATTTATCATCAGAACTGACCAGCAACCACTTAAATTTCTGCTGGAACAGCGTGAAGTACACCCCGAGTATCATAAATGGTTGTCCAAACTATTGGGGTACATTTTCAGCATTGAGTATAAGGCGGGAAGAGAGAATAGAGTAGTAGATGCTTTGTTGAGAATTCCTAATCAGTCAGAAGTAGTGGCAGTCGTAGCAATTAGGGCGTTGGATATGGAGCAAATAATCAAGGAGATTGAGGCTGACCCGATATTGTCCAAGTTGAAGCAAGAGCTCCTAGAAGATGGTGGGTCACATCCTCCATAGACAATAATCCAGGATTGCTTGTTTTACAAGGATCGGTTAGTAATTCCGAGAACTTCAGCTTTAATACCAGCCTTGATCATGGACAACCACCAGAGTAATGTAGGAGGGCAGGGCATGGGGTGTCAACCTTTTGGTTACTATTCACCGACTTTACCGGAACTCCGAACGGATTACGTCAAAAAACTTGTCGTAATTTTCTGACCTCGCTCTGATACCACATGTTGTGAAAATTGACCGGATTAGAGCAGGTTCGCAACTAAATAGGACTGAGGGAATAGTAATGAACTCACAAATTTTACGTGAAAAACTCCCCAAATTAGGGTAAAAATCATGTGCGAAGATAGAAGACTTTTACTATTGGGAAAACTGGAGAATTACAAGGAGAAACTAAACTCACAAAAATATACAACATATTTTTGCCTCTCTTTTCTCTCTCACCTTACTTCTCTCTACTTGTTTTGCTCTCTCAGTTTGCTACTGCTTCTCTTCGTTCATCTCCTACTTATTTATAGGCAGGAGAAGGAAGAGATGGTTGTGTTAGGCAACCAACAATTGTTGAAAGCCAACAATTGTTGACAGCAGCCAAGGTTGCTGCCAACAATTGTTGACAACAACCAATCTTGCCAAGAATCCAGCATTTCATTCAAAGACAAAACACATCCGAGTTCAGTATCACTTCGTTCGTGAGAAAGTGGAAGAAGGAACGGTGGACATACAGAAAATTCATACAATCGATAACCTGGCAGATTTTATGACCAAAGCAATCAATGGTGACAAGTTTATGTGGTGTCGATAATTGTGTGATCTGACAGAGACGTAAGCAACATGAAGCGACAAGCTAGAAAGAATGGTGTGAAGATAGATATGATTGATTA
Source organism: Erythroxylum pelleterianum (assembly GCA_027563865.1). Classification (NCBI taxonomy): domain Eukaryota; kingdom Viridiplantae; phylum Streptophyta; class Magnoliopsida; order Malpighiales; family Erythroxylaceae; genus Erythroxylum; species Erythroxylum pelleterianum. The sequence goes on from JAOQMR010000211.1 coordinate 14,475,505, forward strand.
TCAATCAAATCTTCAAGTAGGAAAATTGTCAACCTTGGCTGCTGTCAACAATTGTTGGTAGCAACCTTGGCTGCTGTCAACAATTGTTGGCTGCCTAACACAACCATCTCTTCCTTCGCCTACATATAAATAGGCAGGAGATGAACGAAGAGAAGCAGTAGCAAACTAAGAGAGCAGAAAAAATAGAGAGAAGTGAGGTGAGAGGAAAAGAGAGGCAAAAATATTATGTATATTTTTGTGGGTCTAGTTTCTCCTTGTAATTCTCCAGTTTTTCCAATAGTAAAAGTTTTCTATCCTTGCTCGTGGTTTTTACCCTAATTTGGGGGGCTTTTTCACGTAAAATATGTGTGTTCATTACTATTCCCTCAGTCCTATTTAACTGCAAACCTGCTCTAATCCAGTCGATTTTTACAACATGAGGGTGCTTTAAAAACTTACAAGAGGCTAGCAAATAAACTGTTTTGGGAAGGGATGAAAAATGATATCTACAGGTTCGTGGCTGAATGCTTCATTTGTCAACAAAATAAATACTTATTGCTGTCCCCGGCTGGACTTATGCAGCCTTTACCAGTGCCACAACAAGTTTGGGAAGAGGTTTCTATGGATTTCATAGAAGGGCTACCTAAATCAAAAGGATTTTCGACTATCCTAGTAGTAGTAGACAGACTTAGCAAATATGCACATTTCATTCCTCGCAATATATAACCCAATTTGTTGGTTATATCTTTGTCTAAGAGGTGGTGCGGTTGCTTGGGTACCCTAACCCGATTGTGTCCGATGGGGATAAAATATTTCTAAGTAAATTCTGGAAGGAAATGTTTAATTTGCAGGGCACAAAGCTAAGATATAGTTCAGCCTACCATCCACAAACGGATGTGCAGAATGAGGTTGTCAACAGGTGTCTCGAGGCCTATCTAAGATGCTTTGGTAGCAAGCAACCTCAACAATGGGCATGTTGGGTGGGATGGGCTGAATATTGCTACAACATGTCCTTTCATTCAACCTTGGGCACTACACCGTTCAAGGTCCTTTATGGAAGAGATCCTCCCACTATCACCGGGTACAGAATTCAGTCCTTTGCTGTAGACACCATTGACGCACTGCTGCAGGAAAGGGACCAGAATTTATCCGAGTTACGTCACCATTTGATGTTAGCTCAACAGAGGATGAAGTTGACAGCAGATGGTAAGCGAAGAGAAGTGGAGTTTCAGGTGGGGGATAGGGTTTTTGTAAGTTGGCACCTTATTGCCAACAATCGGTGGAAACAAGGAGTAACACTATGTTAACTTCTCGTTATTTTGGTCCATTTGAGATTATCCAATGCATTGGACCGGTTGCGTATAGGTTAAGGTTGCCCCCAACAGCCAAAATTCACTCTGTTTTCCATGTTTCTCAGCTTAGGAAGGCCTTGGGTACTGCTGATTCAGTCATAAGCATGCCAGATCATTTACTCATTCTAGAAGCTATTTCCGATTCTATGTTAGAAGAAATAAATAGAAGGCAGAGGAGTAATAGTGCAGAGGGGTAGTATGGGCCATTAGCTTTTATATCCAGTTAGTTAGTAGTGCTGACAACCAATCATCAGGTTTTCAGCTAACCGAATATGTTAGTAGCTATAGATTCTCAGTATAAATAACACATAGGAAGGAAGAGAGAGAGGATATCGTGTAATTTCATATGTATGAGCCTTAGGCTGGAGGTACTGGACCTCGAAAACCAGTTTATCAATTGTATTCTGTTAAAGAATCAATACGAGAATACACATTTTCCATACCTTGTCTCTGGAACCTATCATGATGTTGACGGAAGACCAAGTGAGATAGAGAAACCAATGGCTGAAGACTAGCAACAATTCCAACGTTGACAGGAGAGAGATAGATTCAAATGGATTTTAGACCAATTTTAGGTTTGTTTTTTTGGAACCATGTGATGCTGGGAGATGGATGTTTATTGATAAATAAGAATCAATTGCTTCAAACAAGAATCATGTGTTGTTGGCTGGAAGGTAGATCGTGGGACTTGTGAGGTTATGACAATTGTGAAGCCTATAAAGGAAACATGTGTTGTTCACTTATTCAAACAATGAATGAGGTCAGTATGCTGGATGCTTGTTATAGGTGCAGATATGAGCAGAAAGTGACTTGGGGCAGAATAAAAAAAGAGACAAGCTGAGAAAAGAAAAGAGGTGGTGATAAAGGGTTCTCCTGCCAAGGGTGGGAACTGCAGAGGAGAGGCTAGGTTTTATTTTTTGGCTTGGATACTATGTAAATTGGGAGAAAGTGGTGATTAGGTTTAATCTTAATCACCATTATGTGTTACATACATATTAAAATTATTTACATAACTACCCATATATGATTCTTGACACCAATTATTTCTTAACACTGTTCTCTAACCCTCTGTCATTACTTCATGATTTTGGGTACAGCAGACACAACTGCTTATTGTCTATTGAAGCTCAAATCTCTCTCTTAATTTCTTCATGACGTTCTCGGACCATTTATGTACTTGTCCTAACATCCACATTTCAACTGCAAAAGTTTAAATTTTGTTGTAAAGGAGATTGATATAGCTCTTAAATGATGATGTCTCATCAATATTTTCTTAACTTCGGCATTATTCAAAGAATTTCTCATGGTAATAATTTGATTGGTGTGTGTAAACCCCAAATGCAGGCTTTTGGTGGTGATGATTCAGATGCTGGCTCACCTAGAAATAATCATGCTTCTGCTGAGAGTTCAAGTTTACCCGTCGCTTCCCACCAAGCTAGAGATCCTAATATTCAACACATTGAGCAACAAAAACAGAAGAAAGGAAATGAAAGTTTGATTAATGAGAATGTTTCTAATATATTACCTGCTGGTGAATCTTACCGGTCAATGGGGGAAATTCTATCTTCAACCGATCCTGTCCTTACCTTGCCCACATCTGGACTAGAATCCTCTACTGAGAAGTCAGCTGGCAAAGTGACATCCTCCATTTCCAATGGGAAGCGATCAACATTCTGGGGAAGAAGCAATGTAAGTTATCATGGATAATCGACACTATTAGTGGAGACTATTATTTCAGACATTACATGGAAAAATGTTTCAAGTTGGTAAAGTTCTTTTATGAATTTTCTGCTGAGAAAGTTCACTCATGTTATGCTCTTTCTTCTGAATGTAAAAAAGGTTTTTGAGGGGATTGTTAGCATAAGAAGTTTGAGAATGAAATTTGTCAAATACTTTGATGGACAGGGTTGAAGAATGTCAGACCAATGTCTGAATGAGCAATATGGACCTATAAATAACGCTTCCATTAGCTTTTACTTTCCTTTTTCACTTGCATTTTTGGTTATTGATAGTCTGCTTCTTTGATTGAATCAGAATCATCAAGAAACATTTTTCTTTAAATATACACCATGGACTGATTCTCTTGATGTACCTTACCTTTAAGATCCAATCTTATATGAATATTTGAATGGACTTTTTGATAGAAGATTAAACCACAATAAGCGATAACTTTCTTCCATCTATATTGATTTGGCATTTCTTTATTTGACATGTAATGATAGTTACTGACCTTTATACAGGTTAGAAAGACCCCATCAATGGAATCAGTTGATTCTTCTGGAGAAGAAGAGTAAGTTCCTAATGTTTTGAGCTCTTTGGCAGCATAAATATATGCCATTTGGTGTAACAAATTGTAAAATCATCATGGTCTTTGTCTCATACTGCATGCTAGCTTAAACTAAAGCATTCATCATCTCAGCAATATTCATCTTGCCATTTTGTGTAAAATCATCATGGTCTTTGTCTTATACTGCATGCTAGCTTAAACTAAGGCATTCATCATCTGAGCAATATTGATCTTGCCATTTTGTGTAAGAAAATCTGGTCTTTACAAGTATGTCACTGATATACTTATTTAATAGAGAGCATGATCGGGTGTACAGTTATAATATCATGTACTTTTCTGATTCTAATGCTACTTATCACCATCCCTTATCTTTTTGAGTAATGGATATCCTCCATCGAAACTTACAGATTGGAAAACATATCTGCTAGAGATTTAGTATAGTTATAGTGTAGATGCTATAGAGGAAGTTCACTATTTTGGAATAACAGGGTTAACTTGTATTGTACTATTACTAGATGCTACATAGGAAGTACATTATTTTGGAATAACAGGGTTAACTTGTATTGTACTACTACTATAAGTGGAGGATTAACGCCTAATCAATAACAAGGTACTCTATTTTTTCTCTTACACCAGAGTTAGAGAAACACTAGGGAAAAAGAAACAAAAGGAGGACTATTTTATGGTGTGGAAAATAACATGTGATACTGTTCATTACATTGTTTATATTGCCTCCAATGGTACTATTGATATCTTTCTTTTTGATGCAAGGCAAATAGAAGAAATATCAATTATTATCTAAAACTCACGGAAGCTAGGAAATATGGCTGTCATTAGGCTGCTGAAATATCAAGTTTCTGGTTTGGATTTCAGCTAGAAATGTTGGAATTTTGGATTTGGGTATAGCTGGATTTTAGGGTTCGATATGGCTGGAATTTAGGGTTTTGATTGCTGGAAATTTGATTAAATTGTTGGAATTTATTGAGCAACACAACTAATGAAGGGTAGAAAATTAGGAATAACTCTTAGGATCCAAGAATTACTCTTAGAAGAAAGCATTTCAAGTTGAAAGCTCAAATTTATATAAAAATTTTCAGGATGTTATTATTGAAGCGCTGAGTACACATATTTATAGAAAAGTTTTTAAAATCCTTATTCTAGTATGAAAGGGTTCCTAACAAATTTAAATCCTATTTTTGTAAAAATTTACAAGTTTAGGTCCTAAACAAATAAGTTAACATAACTACAACTAGGATAATATAACTAACTATTACTACTACTACTGCTACTACTATTACTACTAGTACTACTTTCTATCTAATTCGGAATCTTAGAATAAACTAAATTTTAGCCCTTATTGTCTTTTTGTCATCTTAATTTTCACTCTTCATTCCACCAAATAAAGCTTTTGGTTGACTCATTTTGTGCTTTTTTAAATTTCTTTTATAAACTCTAAGCTCTTTTGCATCACATTTCATCCCAAAGATTTTTCCTTTGCTCTTCTATTGACTATTATGTTTGTCCTTTGTTCTTCTATTGAATCGTATGTTTTGGGTAACTTTTAAAGGATTTTGTTTTATGGAGCGAAATTATCAACTTAAGAGTTCACTCACGAGTATTGAAGAACTCAACTGCTGGTTGCCATCTTCACTAGAACTAACTTTGCTAGTGGTGGTTCAACCATGTCTTGAACAAATTCTTCCAAGGGTCATCAGTTGTATGATGTTCTGAGTTTGATGAAACTCTTCCAACGATGAAGAGTGGTATTCTAAAGGTTTCTATTTGTGAAGAGTTGTATGTTGAATGTTCCAACTCTATATATATTGGAAAGAACTACAACCTGTAAAAAGTTCAGTCATTTCTACTCCAACTTGAGGAAGAGCATTAGAGATTTAGTATAATTATATTATAGATCCTATATAGAAAGTATCCCAGTTTGGAGTATTATGGTTGAATAGTATTCCCCTGCTAACATAACTAGAGGGCTTAAACCTAATTAATAACAAGTCACTTTGTTTTCTCTTTTGCAATATCATACAATAGGATTCCAAGCGAAATGTAAATTGATGGTTGTTTCAGATGAAAGATGCAGTTCTATTGCAATCAACAAGAAGCATAGCACTTTTATACCAGATGTACTTTGTCACATTGCTTTGAAAAGTCATAATTGCTCTGAACAATCTAGTTTGGTTGAATCAACTTATTTGATATTCTTGAAGCATCGTCTGTCATCTTCAATTAGTTTTTTGTTTGATTGATATCTATATGACAATCATGTATAGGCTTGCTATTCAGAGGCTTGAGATCACAAAAAATGATTTGAAACACAGAATTGCAAAGGAGGTATGTGACCTTCATCGATTGTGCAGTTTGCATATTTCAGTTATATTGGCTTTCTGAGCTGATTGAGTTTTGTACCATCTTATAGGCAAGAGGAAATGCAATTTTGCAAGCTAGCTTAGAGCGTAGGAAGCAAGCTCTGCATGAACGCCGGTTGGCACTTGAGCAAGATGTATGTTTTATTACTAGTTTGGTACTTCTTTAGTCTTCCTGTACCCAAGCAGTTTTTATATCTGATATACATATTATGGACTTTCTTAGATTTGATGTTACAAATTTCTTAGTTATTATGTTAAATTTGCTAATCCTCTTGTGGCAGACATTTTTAGATGTGATTGCAATTGACTAAGGAATTGCTTTTTTAGCTTGACCAATAATAAAGGATTGAACCCATAAGGATTTGTTATGTTGTCACATACCCATTAGGATAAGGATTTGTTATGTTGTCGTATATCCATTAGGATTTGTTCCTGTTTTATTTACTTTAAGCTTCCTAGTTAGGAAGGTTTTCTTGTCCAAAAAGAAAAGAAATAAGTTAGCTTTAGAAAAGGATTTTGTGAATCAGAGCTTATTTGCTCTATATCTCTTTTATTAGAGACTGCAGTATATATATACATGAATAGGTTTACATA
>JAOQMR010000211.1:14525154-14540737 GCA_027563865.1 Erythroxylum pelleterianum
TACTAAAAATGGTGCCATGAGACCCACAAAGGTTGGGTGTTAGGCATTATATTATGCGTGCATTATTGGTTCTTAAAGTGTTCTTTGTGGTTGTGGACCCAAATAAGTATGAGAGAATTGATTACTACTTACTAGAGAATTCCAAAAAGGAGATGCTAACTGGTACAATGAAAGAGTCAAGAGGGAGTGAAGAACCTAGCAGCAGCTCTCGCATGCAAGGAGAGCAATTCGGGGTGTCAAAAACGGCTGAGTAGAAAATAGTAGAGGTTGGATGAATAGAACCATTACAAAGATATTATTAGCTAATACGATGGGAAGTCGTCGATCTATTCCTTTGTATCTTTTTTTGGAGCCTATAATACAATTTTGATTTCTCAAAAAAAAAATTATTGTCATTATGCGAGGGGAGTAGTAACGTCAATTAAGCTAAAGCTGGTCGACCGTCGACAAGGGACGTGATCCTCCTCTGGTCCACCAACCCTGTACCAATTCTGTACCAACCCATCTCAACCATCCATTTACGTGAGATTTGAGGGGCGTCGACAGTAGCTTTCTCTCCTATTTCAATCTCCAATAACATATATATCCATGCGTAGTTGGGTAACGTCTCTTAAACCCGTGAAGGACGAACAGGAAGGAACAGATGAGCATTTCTCAAGTGCTTGTGTAAAGCAGAAAGCATGTAAAGACTGATGGGACAATGGAAGCTAAGGTGGAGTTTACCTGCAAGTAATAGAACATCCCATTAAGTGGATGCTGCATTAATTTTCAAGGAAACATGCTAAATAGGTAGGAAATCCACCAGAATACTCCTTTCCTGGAAATTTAGAGATTGTTGACTTGTAATGATGGATTGGTTTTGGTGGTGAAGGATAGTGCATGGAAAATGCCAAGTCTTCTAAATAACTATTTTATTTTGGTCTCACAGAATTAGTTGGGGCAGAGTATGTAATACGTTGTGTAATACATTCGTTATATCTTAGACTAAGTTATATTATAAGATCTAGTTTCCAGTAATGCACCCTGTCAAGATTCAGAGCGTTGACGAAACCCAAAGTCCCTCACTTTGCCTCCGTTTCTGCTCATTCTTCACGGTGAAACTTGCTCTACCCTTCTTCTCTGCTTAACGAACCATAACATTGATTCTCTCATTTCTCTTTTCTTTTTTTCTTTATTTTAATCAGAACTGTGTGTTAAAGTCTTTGACTTTCTGGGATTTCCCCATCTCGTTTCCTTGAAATTAAACGTCTCAGATCTATTTTTTTCTTGGTTCTTGATCTAAAGAACATCTTTTGACTCTTGCGTTTTCATTGTTTAGCGAATTCAAAATCTGGGATTGTTGGGTACTACAATTTACCGTGCTTCAGAAATAACGTTTATTCTTTTTCTCTTTAGTTTAGTTGTTCGGGTGCTAGTTGTAACTGTCCATATCAACTGATCACTACTATATTGAGATACTCTCATGAAGATTGATTCAGACCTCTTTTTTTTTTTTTTCTTATGCAGGTTTCTGATTGACCAAGTTGATTTTCTCGTAAGGATTTGGAGAAACTATCTTTTTTCTCTTGGGTTGGTGCTTATATGTTATTTTTGGTAGTACCAATTTGGTTACTTTGAGTGGTTTGGATTCTATTTTTGTGTACTTGGGACTCAAAAGATGACTGAGAGGAAGAATATGGGGAGAGTGTCGCCATTACTTTTGGTGCTTTTGGCGTTAGGATTTTTCTTTGCAACATATAACTTGTTAACCCTGGTATTAAATTCTAAGGAATCAAATTCAGTTGATGGGTCAGAGTTGTCTGATCCTATTACAGAGATGCCTACTGAGCTAAAGATATTTGGAAACTCAAATTCAAAATTCCACGTTGCCCTTACTGCAACCGATGCTCCATATAGCCAGTGGCAATGCCGGATTATGTACTACTGGTATAAGAAGGTAAAAGTAATGCCTGGATCAGACATGGGACAGTTTACTCGAATTTTGCACTCTGGAAAAGCTGACCATTTGATGGATGAGATTCCAACTTTTGTTGTTGATCCCCTTCCGGAAGGTCTAGATCGGGTGAGCTTGATAAAATTTTTCTAATCTCTGAATTACAGTAATTTGTGTTGATTTTACGAAAATCATTTGGCTAGAAGCCTATTTCTTGAAATAACCTTCAATAAATGTGAGCTCTCATTCAAGTTCCATGAGATCCTGTTTGATGACTATTGGTCAACTTTTGCTATTTTTTATTGTATCGTAGCAATTTACAAGGACACTGAAGCTAGATCCCATTCTAGTGTCCTGTGATGTCTGATAAAAAATCATAACCTGTCAATTGACAGAAATTTTGAGTTGTGCTACTTGATTTCAACACTCCAACTTTGCTGCTATGTGTAGTTTATTTTCATTATTTACTCATTTACAGTTTCATGCTCTATCCAGGGTTATATTGTCTTAAATAGGCCTTGGGCGTTTGTACAATGGCTGGAAAAGGCGACAATTGAGGAAGAGTGAGTTTCTAAATTTGTCATGCATAATCTTTCTTCCAAGCTTGACCTCAATGACTTCTGAGAAGTGGGCCATTTTCTGATTGATGCAGATACATCCTGATGGCAGAACCGGATCACTTATTTGTCAAGCCTTTGCCTAACTTGGCGCATGGAGAACATCCAGCCGGATTTCCATTTTTCTATATTAAACCCAAAGAACACGAGAAGATTGTTAGAAAATTTTATCCCGCGGAGAAGGGTCCTGTGACTGACGTAGATCCAATTGGCAATTCTCCAGTCATAATTAGAAAGGTAGCAGTTGTGTTCAGATGTACCATGTATGAATTGTTCTAACAAATTCATGCATTTCCTTTAATATTGTGTTTGGAAAAAAAACCTTAGATGTGCCTATAGTTTATATAGTATGATTCACTATAATCCTCACACTTGTGGTGTAGCATAATTTACTATGTTGTGCAGTTGGAGGACAATATTTTTCATTCAGTAAACTTTACTCTTTATTAACCTGTGTTCAACAAAACTTTCACCTTTCAGTCTTTGCTGGAGGATATTTCACCAACTTGGGTAAATGTTTCATTAAGAATGAAAGACGACCCCGAGACCGATAAGGCATTTGGTTGGGTATTGGAAATGTGAGTGCTGTTTTAGATGGTTATTTCTGTTTCAGTTCATGTATTGTCATATCATTTAGCTAATTCTTTTGTCTTCATCCATAATGAACTTAAGGTATGCATATGCTGTAGCATCAGCATTGCATGGTGTGCGGCATATACTTCGCAAGGACTTCATGATACAGGTAGCCCTGTGTCTATAATAAAGCTTCATGTATATTACTGTATCTTTAGGTCTAGAATTACAAAAATTTTTATATTTTTCAGCCGCCCTGGGACTTGAAACTTGGGAAGACCTTTATCATCCATTACACGTATGGTTGTGACTATAATATGAAGGTAGGTTCTCTCTTATTTTATGGACCAGCCTAGAGACCTGATATTTTGGGGTATAATACAAATACCTTTTCATTTTTGTTGCTCCAGTTTTTTTTTTTTTTTTTGCAAAAAGCTTACTACTAGAATTCTTGTTTTTGCCCTTATATCAGTTTTAAACATTTTGATTATAACCCAGGGAGAACTGACATACGGAAATATTGGAGAGTGGAGATTTGATAAGAGATCATATCTTAGTGGTCCTCCCCCAAGGAACCTGACGTTACCTCCACCAGGAGTTCCTGAAAGTGTGGTAGGTCCATTTCGTTTTTCATAGCAGGCATATGGGTGATGATAATTTAGAGATCTTGAGAGAACATAATTCAGGTTGTTAATAGGTATTACTGGAAGTTGGAACCATGCTTAGTGACTCTATTAACATGATTTACGGTGAATAAGAAGTGTAATCAAGTTGATATTGAAAGAAATTAAATGACTTATTAATTGATACAGGATGCAATTAATGAGAGGGATTGTTCACCTTCCTCATATTTTCTTATTTTAATCTAATTAATTATGATGCAAACCAAAGATTGAAGTTAGTCCCTCACAAGCATAAGCTATAAATGCAAATTTTCATTTAGAAGAAGTTTGTTATTGTTGTTGTAATGGCTCAGTAATCTTTACAATTTTACTTACTAATGCCTGTAGTCAGAATTGAATGTTGTCAGTTATTTCTCTATACTTTGATGTAAGAACATTCCAAATCCTAATAAATAAAAAAATAAATGCTCTGTTGTTGAATTGTTCTTGGAGGCAGAACTGATGAACCAATATTCTGCAATCAACATCTTTAGTAAGTGAAAACTTCATGTATTATCTTTAGCAAGTGTTATCTGCATGTCCAAAGTATGTTAATTTCCATTATTGTACTCTTCTTTTGGTAGTCTTAAATATTTACAGTGAATTTGGAAGGCTCTCTTACAGTGAAAGCATTTATAAATTCCTTGTAACTGCCTGCAGGTCACGCTTGTAAAGATGGTCAACGAAGCCACTGCTAATATTCCAGGATGGGACTTGGTAAACAGTGGTTGATAATGGAGGTCGGATCATCGACTTTAAGATTCTCTCTCTGAATGATAAGAATGTTGATCCTTTCTTCACAGCAATAGTATACTTCAAAGGAGATTATATCCCAATACTTGACAGCGACCCAGAGCAGTGGTATAGATAGCAAATAGAAACTTACACCTTAAAGTCAGTACTTTTGATTATTGAGCTCAGCAAACAACTAGGAAGGCATCTGAATTCTTTTGTACGCTTATCTATCACTGTTGTCGTCTTTTTGATTGTCTAAGGAACTGTAAATTGCAAGTCTTTGTTGTTTGGTTTTCTTGTAACATGTTTTACATGGAAACAAACTTAGTTACAACGATTTGTTGTTGTTTTTTAAAGTAGTTAATAGGTTAAGATGGTGTGTTCCATCCACAATGCAATCAGAAGTATCCTACTGGAGTTTGGTTGCGTTAAGAATGTGTTATGCCGCTGAATCTGTAAGGAGATGCATAATCCATCCAAGTGGCCATCTCAAAGTGACTAAGGAAAACTGAGTTGTTCAATAATAAGCAGAATAGATAGGAAAACATAAATGTAAGCAAAAAGTGAGTATATTGTTCTATTTACCTTAAGGGTTTTGGGGGAGAGTGGAATTTACAGGGACCGATGCCAAGGAGATGATTGTATCAATAAGAAATGAAAAGAATTTCACACGCTCAACCAATTCGATCGAGTACGCTAAACATATTTAACAGCAATCCACTCTAAGGGGAATGATTATTATTATTAGCTTTTCTCAAGGCTTCTCGGTAGTGGGGTCTTGCGTTCTTGTGGTGAGGGATGGTCTCATTTGAACAATTCGGTCAACATTCACTCCCATTCTCTTGGCTTCAAGTCCAGCCTGGAAGAATCGTTTCACAGCATCTTCCATATACTCCTTCCCTTGTTTCACTGTCATTTCTTTTCCTATGGTACTAGGATAGCTACTCAATACATGATCTCCTTTTAGTACTGCTGCCAGTTGGACGAGCTCCTGCTGGAATTCACTAAGCTTTGCCTCATCATTTGGCTCGTTGTTCCTGATCTTGGTGGGATTGGGAAGTAGCTCTATTCAATACAGCAACAGTTAGTGAGTGATTATAAACATTAAAACACGTAATTGATAGACCCACACCGACCTGGGCAATCAGTTCTGGGTTGGGTCCTGCTCTGAACAATGCTCTCGAATGTACCGGCCCAGGAGTCCCTCTTTGTGAGGAAGGCAGAAGTGAGGTTGAAGATCTTCTTCACGGTGGCCGGAATGGACGAGTGTTCATATTGTGACGTTGGATAGGGTGATCCATTGGGACCGTGTATAACTGCATGCATGAAATGAAAGAATGACTAGAACACGCATCCGTTGCTTAAGTCAGCCAATTTGGCCTAGGAAGCGTTCCGGGTTGTTTATTTTCTAACCATTAACCCACCAAGTGATTGTAAGTGGAAGAAGAAGCAATTGCTTACCAGTACCCTTCTCTATCCAAGGTGAGACCATTATGGTGGGAACCCTAACTCCCAATCGATCAAATTTGAAAAGGAATGGCTCAGGACCCACAATTCCATCAGGATTTGGTATCCCAACAACTGGGGTTGGTACATGATCGTAAAATCCTCCATGCTCATCGTATGTGATCACCAATAGAGTTTCATTCCACTGCGGGCTACCCCTCAACGTCTCGTACACCTTAACAATCAAACTTCATATAATATTATACATATATATATATAAATATTACAACATCACCTCAGGCTCAGAGTATTAAAGCAAAAAAAAAAAAAAAAACCTACCTCCTTCACGAAAAGCTGGCCTTGGTAGACATCATGGGACGGATGATCATCGTTGGCAGGGGAGATTTTGATGTCCATGTACCTCTGCTCTATCACCACATATCCTGGTAGCTTCCCTTGTCGTGCATCCCTCTTGAAGAAGGTATCGTACGGACGGAACCTAGATATGTACTTAAGCTTCCTCAAGTTCTTGTAGAACAATGTCGCCGGAATATTCTGCCAGTATACTGCCCAAGATATTCCTGCCTCATCCAGATTTTCCATTATCGTTCTTTGTGGGTATCCCTTTACCAGCAACGTCGAGTTGTTGCTTGTTGCTCCATGAGATGTACCTGAATGAACGTACAACCGATTTGGTTGCGTCGATGCCGGAACGGATGCAAACCATCTGAAATACCACACTTATTGAAATAATTAACAATCAATAATCTATGACCACAATGTGAGGCATATGCTGCATTGGATTAAAGCTAAAACAATTGAACTAGTATTTGACACTATTTTGGGTACTATTAAGGAATTTTCATACTCCCAGGGTATATAAATTCATGATGTCTCCTCAAGAAAAATCAGATCTTGCTGATCATGATAAGGAAATAGAAGCTTATGTTGCCAAGCTAATGATAATAATCATCTTGGAAAAAGGAAATTTCCAGATTTAGGTGCTTGCGCAGTGATTTACCTGTCACAGACGGCGAACTCTGATACAAGAGCTTGGTAGACAGCAACCTTATCAGGCTCAAATCCATTCATGACGTCCCGAGACAAGTTGGCGGATGGGTCCATGGAAAATGCCTGTTGAGCGAAGCCATTCATTGCAGGGTCCTTGGAGGTGTCACTAGAGCCGAATATCTGCTCTCTTATGGCCTGAAATGAGTGACCAGGATCAGGATCTACGTACTGCGCCTGGTTCTTAAAGAAGAATTTGGGTGACTTAGGGTCAGTGGTGTTCAATGAGTTGGATTGAGTTCCATCAACACCATCGATTTCAGGGTTGATTTTCTTCATCCAACCCAGCATGTGGTCAAAGGACCTGTTCTCCATGACCAGGACAACGATTGTTTTAATGGGACTTGCACGGGTTTGGCCATGGAGGAGTGGGAGAAGGAAAATGAAGATAGAGGCAGCCAAGGAAGCTGGTGTGTTTGAGGCCATGTTTAGTTTCACAGTAGATGAGAGAAAGACAGAAGTGAAAATGTTTTGGCTTCGTGTCACACTGATAATGTCTAACTAAGTTCAGACCCGTGAGCAATCTAATCTTTTGATGTAGGTGATCTGCTCCGCTCTATTTAAGGAGAATCCAGCGTTTTATGAACAAGTGGCGCGGTGATTTTGTTTTAGTATATAAATAAATAAAAATTATTGAAAACGTCAAAAGGCAATTTATTGGGAACAATAGTTACAAAGCAATCAGTCCCTCCCGGGTGGCAGTAAAGTTAAAAAGATTTAAGGTATCAAATATGAGTATAAATCTCAGCAATATGTCTAATAAATCTCAGCAATTTATTTATGTTAATTCCGTATAGATTTTACGTGAATCTCGTAAAATAAATGGCTAAGATTTTACGAGACAAAATAAGATAGAGTAATATTAGACAAGGATCTGCACTCATCAAAAACTACCCAGTTCATTATTATTATTATTATTATTATTATTATTATTATTATTATTATTATTATTATTATTATTATTTCCTTCTTAGTTGCCATGAAATCAATTTCAACGGAATCAGGTGAAGTCACATTTGCTTTCAATTATTTGCAATTGAAGGTCTTCTGATCGCGACCCTCAATACCGTTGCTCAAAAAGTAAAGAACAATTATGGAGGAGCAGTGGACTGGACGGGGCGTTGGTTGGTATGATAAGGAGATATACCTTACCATTTATTTTTCTAAATGAGGACCTCTCATTTATTTATACCCCTTACTTACCTAATTTAACGCTACCCCAATGGGAGATAATGTGAAGAATAGTAGTAACTTTTGTACTTGATTTTAAACATCTCCTATATGTACTAGTCTATTATAAATAGATATATGTTTTACAGTATTTTCTGAAAGGTAATAATAATAATGATTTTGCTTCCCAGTTTAGGAGAGATAGACAATTCACCATAGGACTCGTCCATGTAATGAAACTCTCTTTAGAATGTCAAAATTTGAGATTTTATAGCCAACTGCAACAAATTTAATGATTTAATCAAAAAGTCGTCCACGAATTAGTAGAGAGTGGCTTGCCACCTAACACGACCGCGTAATAAGTACGACTTAATGAGACAGCCACAACACGAAAGCGTAAGAGCATGACTTATAACAGGGCCTTTTTAGATCCTCGTGACCACACTTTTATGCTAGACAGCAAGCTTAAAATAATTCACACGAGAACATCTAAGGAATATTTAAACACGAGCCATTTTAGTTTAGTTTTGACAATGCTTTGTGAGAAATGGCAAAGACTTCATCCCTACTATCATCACTCTAGCCAGTGTTAACGTGTGCAGTGGAAGTAAATCAAAAACCATTTTAAGTGAAATCTCAATACCACGACCTTTGGCGATTGAAACCATGCACATTGATACAAATGACATCCAACACCAAGAGTTCTTTTAACATATTTTAAATCCACATCCCACAGTTTCTTTCTTGGAATAGTAAAACCCTTTCAACTCAAACAAACTTCACAAGTTCCTTCTCCTAATAACTAAATACTCGGTAAAGCAATAACTAAAAATGTCTTCTACGAAGAAACTCCATCATACATTAAACTTCCACTCACCCGTGCATATGCTCTGCCCTACTCATGCTGTAATCAGCATCCTGCCATCCAAATCCGAGTACCAAGACCGAAAATAAGCACCACCACTTGGACCATAATCCTGAATTTATGTGGACAGGACTGGCCAAGTACACAATAAGGCATCAAACTGCCCACCATATGGCACCAGCAATTCTAACAGCTAGAGCATGATGGGAGTATAGTAGATAAGTCCACTGTATCTTCAATCCACCAATCCTCCAAATTTAAGCTCAAGCTGCCCTCATAGACACGTTACATCTCCCTTCAAAATTGATCTGACAATGCATTAACTTCTTACGAACTGCACATCATTAAGATGCATCAATAGTTGCCCCCACCACAGGAAGCAGAGGCCCGAAAAATCTGCATTTTAAGCGAAAACTTGTCAGCTCATAGCATGAATGAGATTTTATTTTCCAAGCGAACAGGCAAATATATGATCACATGCAACAGCTTATGGGACTTCAGTTGAAAATGTTCATAATATGGCAACAGAAAAAGTAAGCAAAATGTGAGCACAGATGTTCAGTGGGCCCACAAAATGCTACAGGACAGAAGGCTGCAGATAAGTAATTTAAAAAGGCAATCATCTAGAACAGCAAGCCCACCTGATTCCCATAACCGTAGGCATTAGAAAAAAAAAAGTTTATCCAGACCTGGGCACTTTATTTTCCTACAAATGTTAGTTTACAGATTTATGCTGGCTTTAAAACCCTAGTAGATGCTCAAATGTTTCAAACAACTAAATATAATGGAAAAAGGAATCAAAGATGCATATATGACAACAAACTGTCACCCTAAACAATATATTATACACATTATACTGGAATTCAGAAAACATAATAAAACATCCTTTTCCACTTCAACTGGGAAAAGTTATAAGCTAGCGACATGGAGAATAACAATTAACCAGAGGATAATCTAGTTGCATCTAATCAGGTTTTAAGCTGCCTCAATCCAATAGCCTAACCAGCAAGACACCAAATTAGTCACATAATGGAGGTAATGAAATACAAAGGGTAGATAGGTACTTACTTGATTAGTAGCAAGAGTTCGCGATGAGCCAATGCTACCATGCTCCAACAAAAACTTAAATTGAAATTAACAAGGATAGCTAAGTTGGAGCTGTATCGGTAGCAACAGGACACAGCACATTCACCGAAATCACGCTTAGACCCTCAAGAAGAAAGATGAAAGTTAAAGAAGAGCAATTCCCACGAAAAACATAGTATAAACAACATTTAAGTACCAGGGTGTAGGATAGAGAAAGCTCTTCTTACCATCTAAGCCATCATTCTGATTTCACACAACATAACGACCACTCCAGATTGACTGTCCATGATATTGCTCAGGTGTTGGACTGAACTGCTGATTTCCATTTACTAGTTGCTCATGCTGTAACCGTTCTTGTTGCACTCTAAAGTGCTCAATGCCCTGGTAGTTCTGCCAATCTTTTTGTTTTTCCATCTGAAACTGAACAGTGGGAGCCGGTTTTCCGGGAAATGGGAAGCTGATAGCTTCAGACAAGCCATTGTGGTTATTTAGATATTGAGGTGTCATATGAGCAACTAAAGCAGATGTGCTATTAAATCCAGAGCTTTTTGTTGATGAAGGCATTTGATATCCATCCAACCAGCTATAATCATCCATTAATGGAGCATTGTTCATTGAATCGAATCCAGAAGCAGGTTCAACAACTTGTTTAGGAGGTACAGGATTAAAACCTGGGGGAGGCCCATGGTGCCTCACAGGTCGACTAACTGGACTTTTTCTTGTTGCTGGAGGCAAAGCTGCTGATGTCTTCACAGCCACATCATTAGTAAGAACTCCTGAAGATACAATGACATCAATCTTGGATGGAATTACAGCTTCTGATGTACGAAGCGGATCACAAAAGATATTATCACTATTTAAATTCTGAGTCTGCTGAAATGGCACTTGACGGACAACAGGCGGAACTATGCCCAATTCCTTTTGAATTTCATGATTAGTAGTCACATGTCCATTCTCCGTGAAACGGACACTCTTTATGTTGCTAGCAAGTGAAGCAGCTTCTTCTGCTGACCATTTTGAAGTGTATTGTTGAATAGGCTGCGGGTGCTGAGGGAGACTGCCACTTGTAGTTGCCCAAATATGAGGGCTTGGGCCAATAACAGCAGGCTGTTGAAGATTACCAAGAGGAACTACAGCAGAACCACCATAAAACTGATGATCACCTTGAGGTACATTTAGACCAGGTTTCAATCCTTCAAAAACAGCCCAATGGGTATTAAGCACATCAGGTTGCTTCCGTGTCACTGCTGGCTTAAACACAATTACTTCATCTTCCTCTTCCCCTTCCACATATAGCTCCTGATTAGGCTGCATCATTCCCAAACTCACTGCTGTCCCAATAGGCATATCTTCCTGCATACTCTTTGTATCAAAAGTCAAAACATCATCCTCCGCAATTTGTGAATCAGCAGCTATAACAAATTTGTTCTTTCGGGTATCAAAACATAATGATTTCTGATCAATGCTAACGATATTGGCTAGAGCCTTCCCAGCTGCTATAATCCTTTTAATGCGAGCTAACTTTTCCTTGCTTCCATTAGCACCAAATGGGTGCTTCCTTGAGAAATCCAAGATGGTTTGTGCAGGGAGAAGTGGCAAAAATCCTCTCAATTCGAAGTCTTCCCACAAAGCAAGTAGGTTTTCTGTCTCCCCTTCTTCGTAGCGGTGCATATTATGAAAGCAAGTTTCATCCTCATTTCCATCCAGTAACATCGAGCGGCATGACAATATCTTGTTCAAGAATGAAATACACTGATGCCAGAAATGTGACCAAGTAGAAGCCTGTTTCTCATCAACATAACTGCCTGATGCAACATCAGGACAGCATGCCAGCCATTCCACAAAAATCAAGATGCCAGGTAGAAGGAAACTTATAGTAGGATTGTGTAACTCTGCACATCTATATAGAACATGCCCCATAAACTCCAATACTGCAGTAAATGCATTCTGAAGTAGAAAAGCCCGGTGCACAATCTCTGCATATGTCTGGTCTTCAACCTCTCTTTTCCCATTATAAACTGAGAATATAAGAATGGAGATGAGTCGAACTATAAACATTCCATTCTCAGACGCATCTAAACCAAAATTCAACTCCTCTTCTGGCCCAGAAGAAAGAAGCTCACAGAATCCACTGCTCGCCAATTTTAGAACTTCTGCAAATGTTTCCAGGCTGGACAAGATAGGAAAAAGAAGAAATTATCTAGGAATCCAGATAAAAGAGTCTGAATAAAATGCCAAGCGCTTAAGAAAGAATACCTTGTACGAGTGAAAAGAATGCCATTTAGTCGTATAAATTGGATACAAAATGATTTGCGCATCTCAAAGACTTTAGAGGCCCTTTCCTTCTTAGCAACAGCTTCAAAGTTCACATCTCTGGATGCAAATGGTGCATCACCTTTTCCTTTTCCTTTTCTAGCCAGGTGCTCATATGACTCTTTAAGCAGAAGGTTGTGATTCTGGCGGTTCTGTAAAATAAAGGACTTGTATGAAATCATTGTTTTACCTCAACCATATGGCAACTTCATAAAAAACTTTTCTTGCAGTGAATAACTTAATGTTTACAACCTAACATCAATTAACACAAGCCCTTTTTAACCTGTTGTTTCCAACTGCTTAAAAGATATTATCTAATTCTGCTTTTAAGTCATCTAAACTCAAAAGCCTAAGCATCAAACAAGTTTAATAGTCAGATAGGACTTTCAAAAGGTTTAAACACAGCCATACCAAATTGATATTCATGCTGTTAATTTAGAGCCCATTTCTGCACTTGGCCATAGAAGTCAATACAATTTTATACAAACTTGAATTATCCATAATACTTAGCACTTGAAACAAAAGATAAAGAGAAAGTTAGACATTTATAGTTCTTCCAAAAAGTATGTTGAGTGGCAGATCATAATACCTACTTTTTCCCAATAGTTCTAACATAATTTTAAACATTGCATGTTCTAAATTAAAACAAATGTTTGAGTAAAATAACAAACAAGAACACAACTAGAAGGTACCTTCTCAAAAGCAACAATCAAATTGTCTCTTGCAGTTGCAAAGGGGTTATCTGCAGACAGACTCCTGAAATACCGATACACTGCCACCAGCTCATCACCCGAATAAGAAGCCAAAATAGCAAGCTGAAACATGTAAATGATTTATAAAACTGAAAAGAACAAATTCATTTAAATATTAGAATAAAAATGCAAGTTTATGCTACAGCAATAATAAGACAACATAAAAGAACTATCAACCTGATGATGTGGATTCCCACTTGAAGGCCAAAGAGATGCAGCTTGTAAGTAGTAACTTGAAGCTGCTGCATACTCACGGGTTTTTGAATCACCTTCCCCATAAAGTCCCTTATACCTGGCAAGGTCACCCAAATATATCAAACAACGGTGACAAGAGATAAAGCCTTTCTTTATATCAGTTGTTTTCTTTCCATCTTTTTCCATTACAATCCCATTATCTGAATCCTCAGAAAAGTACCCCAAAGGAAGCCCATACTTGGCTCTGATTTTCAGAATCAGATCATGGTAGAACCCTGTTGCTTCTGAAAGAAATGTTTTGAACTGAAGCCTAATTTTTGTAACTCGATCAGGTCGTGTTGAAACCTTTACACCTGGCGATAAGTTTGAGCCCGAGGAGGATAAAGCAGCACTGAAATGTGCCCTAAATTCCTCAATATGCCTATAATGCAACTGCCATAGACCATATTCTACATTGTGCTGCTCAGAAAAACCATGATCCTCCAGAATTATAGCTTCATAGTTCTCACGCATCTGCTGCCAAGCATTGGGATCTGATGGTACACGAGCCTGAGCCGAACATCGGCGCTTATTCTCAATCTCTATATTCTGCATGAAAAGAATAAAGAGTTAGAACACAACAAACTCAATTTCAGAACCAGCACATGGACATGCATAAATACAAGATAGGGACACTCTCATGGAGAAAGGATAATTAAGCAGCAAAATTATATTCCATCTAACCACAACGCAAACAACAAGGCTCCCAGTTCTTTGAGCAGGTAGGGAAAAGTAAAAAACGAGGGAAAGACAAAAATACCTTTTCATAAAGTCGTTGAGCACGCTCCCATGATGGAGCAGACATTTTGTCCATTTTCACAATCATCATCCATCAAATCACAACTTCATTCATTTTATAGATAGATGTAGTCATCGTCACAATCATCATCCATCAAATCACAGCTTCATTCATTTTATAGATAGATGTAGTCATCGGTAAGATCTGCAGTCAAACAATAAAACAAAATGGGACCAAAATTTGTTAGCCTAGAATTTCACAAAGAAGCCATGAAGCAAATTAGCATAGCCGAGAAGAACTGCTCAATAATGCATCATTTATCATCCAACATCTATTCATTTACGAACATCAATAATTTGAATTTTAACCAATTGGCCAACATTGCTTTTCAAAACCAATATTCAGAAATGATAAACTGGACAACCATGTCTACTACAAATCCACAAGTACCATGACCATAAAAACTGCAATTTAGGACGACGATTTCGATCACCCAATCCAAGAGCTTCAAGTACCAACAATTAAGTAACTATTAACGGTTGACCAAGAAAAGAAACCTTTTGACACTGTCAGATCAAAACCACAAATATTCAATCACGTAGCAACAAAGCAACCAATCTGATCATACTATGATAAATAGGACTAAACTGATACCGAGCCTTCCAAAGATCTTATATATCCTCCCTTTAAAAAATAGAAGACAGTTGCGATTTCATTATAATTCTCAAATTTATGATAAAAACAAAAAAGTAAAGCTAGAGTAAAAAAAATACAAAAAAGAAAGAAAACGAATGCTTCAGAACAACATTATCAATAGAGAATAATTTCCAAGAAAAAGAAAATCCATTACGAAATCAATTAACAGAGAAAAGAGACGAAAGGAACAAACTAACAAGCGATCCGTGGAGCTTATACAACGATCGTCGAAGTGCAATTCATCAACCACAAACAGAACGCAAACACAAACAAACAAAAACCATTAAAATCAGAAGAAAATAGAATAAAAAAGAACAAGATACCCGTAAAACCAGATCTAGAAGAAGGATATGGGTTAGTAGAAATTAGGGAGAAAGAAAGAAGAGATAGACATTGGTGATTTAGGGTTTGCTTGTTTGAAGTTAATTTGGGGCTGAAGCTGTTATAAATTGAATTCAATTCAATGTGTTTTCTTCGCCATTTCCTACTCGCTTTCCAACTCTAACTCCTAAACGGCGACGCCTAAGCTTCTAAATGTTTATTGTCTACTTTTGGGTAACGACTTAACAAGAGTTTGAATACAGTTGGCATTGATTTTTGGTTTTAGGTTCTTAAGAGTCCACGCGCCAAGAGGTAGGGGATTTTAGAGAGTTTTTGTCACTCGCCAATGTTCCGGATGGTAACATTTTAGAGC
>JAOQMR010000211.1:14540837-14552055 GCA_027563865.1 Erythroxylum pelleterianum
GTCCACGCGCCAAGAGGTAGGGGATTTTAGAGAGTTTTTGTCACTCGCCAATGTTCCGGATGGTAACATTTTAGAGCAATAGATTAATGCTAAAATTATGAAACTTGAAATTAATTTGCAGATAGCTAACTAGTGGGTTGAGCTGGATTTGAATTTAGATTTGGACTAATTGGAAAGAGATGTTTTTATTTAATCCTTCTAAGCACTATTTTTAAAACAGATCAAAAGTTAAACTGATAAGACAAGAGAATTAAAGATTTAAAATGTTCAACCGGATCGTCATAAGACTAAATAAAGATTGAATAAAATTAAACATTTTTAAATATAATTGAAAGAAATTGTTCTTACATATGGAAAATTTTGAAGTTTAATTTAAAAAGTTAAATAAAATTAATTAATTAATTTTGATTTATAAAAATTGATTAATTTACAAAATCGACTGATTAATTAATAAACTAGTAAGTTTTTAACAATAAAGGTTATTAAAATAAATCAAACCAAAAAATTTAAAGCTGAATCGAAAAGTAAGTCAATTCAAAATTTTATGATTGAATCGGCTGAACTGGTTATGTTTTTTAATCATTATTTTTAAGTGCACCTTTGATTGAAGTTTGATAAAAAGCATCAAAACTGGATGCAATTATAGCAATGCCATGTATCTATTTAGCTATATACAAATTATACAAGTAGAATTATTCAACAAATGACAAATTATAATTGAAGTACTCTTAATTCTTAGATAATTTATAGACTTTCAACATTTAAGAATAATTAGATTTCTCCTCTTAATGTTGTTTTTAGAAGGATGTCTTTGATACATAGAGAATAGTTTATCATAAACTTTAAACAAATTGATGGATAAGTAGTTGATCATGATAATCTAGTCTATATACACGTACAAGTATATAAAAAATAATTAACAAATCCTATCATTTATAAGAATTTCTTCATAAATTTATAATTAACAATTCTCATATAAGTTTCAACAATATATGTAGGGATAACAAATTAAATAGTACCTAAATTTTTAGGATATTTTTAATTTAGTACCAAAATTTTAAATTTTTTTAGTTTAGTGACCAACTTTTTAAAATTTATATAAATCAGGTTAAAATATTGTTTTTGTTGATGTGGCGTGTCCATTAAATATTTTTAAAGTTTTCAATGTAGTGACTAACTTCTTAAAATTCATATAAATCAGGTTAAAATATTGTTTTCGTTGATGTGGTTAAAAAATAGACATCTATATACCATTTAATAAACACGTCACATAAGCAAAAACAACTTTTTAACTTGATTTATATAAATTTTAAAAGGTTAGTCACTAAATTAAAACTTTAAAAAATTGACACTAAATTGAAAAGATGTTAAAAGGTTAAATACTTTTGAAACTGTTATCTCACATATTTATCAATAGAAAATTTACTTTTTTCTCAATTTAAGAGAAAACTTTCAATTATTAAGTAATGATGACATTCTTTTATAAGAGGATATGTAAAAGTATATGACAAAAAAAAGAAAGGTTTATAACTTCATATTTTGAGATAACCATCATCATTCATCAATTAATTTTCATATATCTCTTATTATGTGAAGTAAAATAATTTTAACAAAAGAAAGATTATATCAATCCTTTAATTGAGGTTTTATTGAGGAAGTTCATTCAATGCTATCATCATATTCAATGTCTATTTTTTTTTTCATTTCTTACGTAAATGTTGTAATTGCATTAGGATTTTTACTTGTGCAATTAACGAGGATGTGACTTTTTTCAAAAAAGAATTGCTTACAATTGAGCAAAAAAAATATTTAATGAGATTAGCCATCTATTTGAAATTGCCAAAAAAAAGATTATAAGAATTAAGGAGATTCAAATATATGGTGTTTATTATCACAAAATATTAAAATACTAATGTATCTATCTAAGCAATGATACGTAATATTGGAAAGTAATGTTGTAAGAGAAAGTTTATAAAAAAGTTTTGAGATTGTTTCTTGAAACTTGAATTAAACAAACAAGTTTGGAAAGGAATGATTCAAGAATTGAGATTCATGCTTGGTGATTTCTAAGAGGTGATTCAAGGTTTTGATAAGTTACATATAGTGATTTAAGTGTAGCTTGAAGGTTTATAAGCAAGTTAACATTAGAGAGATATTGTTGTCTTATTTTAATGATAAGTTCCTTTACAGGTGTAGGATTGAGGTTATTTAAGCAGCATTAGAGAGCTAAAAGAAAGGACTACAAACTCAAAAAGAAAATTTCCAAATTAAGTTGACTAAATAAAGACTTATGAATAGTAGTTCAATCAATTAAGATGGATCAATTGCTTAAACCAAAATTTGTTTTTTAAGCCTCAAACAATTATATTTTACTCAATAAAGAAGGGAGTGACCTTAACATTGGCTACCAGGTTGAATAACAATATAAGAAGTATTTTTTAAAGCTAAAGAACATAAGAAAGCAAGAGAAACAAAATGAATTAAATACTATAAGGATCAAAATGTTGAGTTATAATTAAGTTATTATATTCTAATAAAAGAAAGCTTTGGTATAGTGTGAGTTATGCAACTTTTAAGATAATTATGTCATTGTGAGACTTAGAATTGTGTTAGAGAAAGTTATAAATATTTAAAAATTGTAAGATTTATCTTGATTCTTGAAAAAGATGAATTGTACCAATTTACTCTCCACCCATCAAAGATGAGCCATAGTGGATATGGAATTCTTGAGCAAGTTTAAAAAGCGGATGCCGAACATTTCGATGTAGGAGTCGTTTATTTTAATACTACACTTATTGGGTGTCACAATATTCTTTTAGAGGATATGTCGGGGATCTGTTTCCCCATACTCGTTTTGTAATCAATTTTGTTAATTTTCCTTTTAATAAAAAAAGAGTGGATGTAAGTCTAGGAGGACCAAACTGTTAAGTCAAGAGGACTTCACTTCTTTTAATTTTGATGACAATCAAATAATAATAATCTTAGAAATGTATGAATTGTTTTGACAAGTTTGTTAAGTGTGCAGAAAAATATAACACTTAGTCAAATCCAGAAGATGCGCGGTCAACAACAAACGATATATCAACACCAGACGAAGTGCAACACTAGATGAAGCGCAACACCAGACAAAGTGCAATATAAGAAGAAACGTGATAATAGAAGAAGTATTATTCCAGACGATACAAAAGGAAGAAATTCTAGAATGTCAGTCAGTTAGTTAGTTGGAGTAAGTTACAGGACTCAACTAATAAGGGTTTCTAGAAGATTCAAGAAGCAGTTTCTCAAGAAGACAGTTAGAGACTTATGCTATAAATACTAATTTTAGTCGAAGACTAAACAACACTTTTACAAGAGAGAAAATTTGATTGTACAATACTTAGAGAAATTTTGTATTCAAAGTGAAAAAGAAGAGAGCGAATACATCTGTAATGTGAAGCTCAAAAATATCTTTCCTAGAGAGAGAAAGAAAGGCGAGAGCTTGGAGAGGCTAAGATAGCAGATAAAGAATACTTTGTGAGAGAGACCTGAAGAGACTCTGCAAGTGTAGAAGAATACTTGTAAAGTTGAAGAGTATAGTGAAATCTCAGACAAACTTTGAGAACTGAACGTAACCCAAGGTTTGGGGTAAACCAGTATAAAATTGCGGCATCTATTTTCTAACCTTTATCTTTTAATTTTCTTGTTGTTAGACGAGTAGATAATATTAGTTGCGATTGCATTACTTATCAACTTTAATAAAGTATTTTTGTGATCATCTGAATTTTGTAAAGAAATTCAAGAAATCTCAAAAGATTAATATTTTTTGAAAAGATTACACAATTCAACTCCCTTCTTGTGTTTTCTACATAGTATACGTAATTTCTATATAGTATAGTTTTATAAATGGTTTAAAGGATACAAGAAGAACAGAATCAAGCTTCAGAATAAGATACGAATTAAAATTCATGCTTTATCATGATTTATGTGTTAGTCATTTTATAGAATTTAAAGTGATCTTAGTTTTTGAAAAATCAAAATATGAAAAGTTCCATAATTATTTCACTACACAGAGATTAGATCCTGGCCGAATTTTATAATAGTGGTATTAGAGCCGAATGTAATTTTGCAGATTGATTAAAAGTATATGATTGTTATTGATTATAATTTTGGAATTAAATAACAAAAGGTTTGCTTATTAAATATGAAAATTTTTCAAATTAATACCTGATGAACATCAAATCACCAAATTAGAAATTTAGGAATACAATCCTTGAAATTTCAATAAGACATGAAAAATATAGAAACTCATAGCTACTTTTAATTTATGAAAACCATAAACTTAAAAGCCCATAAAACTTATAATATCAAATCGGGAAATTATTAAATAGCTCAGGGATAAAAAGTTGAATTGGATATATAGGTTCTATGTGTTGTATTGTGTTTATCTTCCAGTCTTTGGATTCAAAATAAGGGTTTATACTTTTGACATTGCTGTGTTAGCTACAGCATATGGCTGGATTGTTTGAGTTGAATGAGGATTTGTCTTTGAGTTTTTTATGTGTTAATGCTTTGATTATCACTGGAGGAATTCTTGACAGTGAGGTTGGTTGAATCGATAGCGAGACAGGGCCACTTGTTGAGATCCAATCTCGGAACCGGATCCCAACCGAAAAACGAACGAAAAACAGAACAAGAGGCTAAAGCTCGAAAGCAAAACGAATTCAATCAAACTGAAGCAAACAAACAGTTCAATCAAACTGAAACAAATGACGGCAATGGAAGCGAATGAAATCGAACGAATCGGAAGAATGAACAACAAAGCGAAAACGAATCATTCAGCGGAAGCAAAAACATAATCGAAATCAAAGAATCGGACTTACAAAACGAAAGCAAATCACTGAAGAACAAAAACTGAATTCCGACATCCGATAACAAACACTTAGAAAAGAACTGTCGCGTTGGACACCTATGGACTAAACCATCCAAAAATCGGTATAATTTTTTTTCATTCTTAATCAATCTCATACATATCAAAACAATACGATTTCCGTCTCTGAAATCATCCTCAAATATAACTCAAATCATGTAACAAAACCTTCTTATATAAACATACAAATCTCAAATTTCATCTTTTAACTACAGTCTTATTCTAATAATCACATGACTTAAATTACAAATCAGCCCCACCCAATTTTAACGAAAATTGGGCAGCATAACGGCTGTATTTGCAAAAACCCAAAACCTGCAACGGTAAACACACTTCGATAATCACAATCAGTCAACATAAATCATCGGACCTCCCATCCGGAAATCCAAACACCAGTAGAACACACAGCTATAACTAACACTTCAATGTTCTCAATCCAATTCATGAATCAATCCGAACACAATTCAATCATATTCATATACATTTACTATTCATATACAAATCCATCCATACGATATGCAACTCCATCATTTACTTACATAATTCAATTCCGTAATCACACACAACTCAAAACCATACTCACTTTCAGCATTTAATTACATTCCGAAAACAATACACTCCAAAATGTTTCGTGGCTGTCTAAGCCACACACTAAGCTGATACTGAAATCAAACTTTACACACAATACAAGACTTGCACAAATCGAACTGAGGTCATGATTGTCTTCCATCCAATCTCCTACTCGAAAACCTGGACATAGGGATGAAAGATGGGGTAAGCTTGACAGCTCAGTGGATAACAAATTTATAATAGAAAAAGAAGTAAAAACATTTCTCAAAACATTTGCCATTTATTTCTTAAAAACTTATGTCATAACCTTTTTACTTTTCACAAACACTTATACTGAAATTTCCAATCTCCTTCACAATTTCAAGAAATTCCAAAACTTTTCAAAATTTATAATTATTATCGAAAACATGAATGCAAGCATGTACTAATGCATCACATTATAAAGAAATCAAAAAGCACATAACATTTCAGAATGGTTTGGTTCGGTCCTAACGGAACGTACTGCATATTCTCGCATAGCGGTCCTGTGCAGCCGTGAATGGAGGGGAGTCTAATATCGGAACTCCTATGCCACTAGCGGGTAGCCGGGAGAAGGCTTTAAAAAGAGACAGTGCACTGACTCAACGGAGGGGACCTAACCAAACCCACATAAACATATCGCACACGAAAAAACGTATTGCCCGAAGGCACAATTCGCAAACTTAGTTTTCATAACGTGTCATACTAGACACTTTAGCATTCATAATTTCACAAAATCCCATCAATTCACATAACATATCTTTAATCATCCAAGAATGCAGCAATCATTAGAATGATTAAAACTTTCAAACATGATGAATGTAACCATTATTTCAATCTATCAAAACATTCAAAATCACGGAATGTAACAATTTTATAAATCGTCAATTCTTTCATAAATCATAAATTTCGGAATTTTTCATCAATTTTGATTCAAGTTAAACAAAATAATGCTAGAAATTTATCCAATCATTTTAAAACCACCATTCGTGATTTTTCGAAAACATAATCAATAATTTTTCAAAACCTTTCTCATTCTTGATTTTTCAAAAATTCATACAAAGCTTATAAGTCCAATTATAAATACATTACCCACCTCGAAACGATGCTTGAATCTTGTCCTAATCATCAATTTCTCCAATCCTTTCTTCTTTCCTCCAAATTAAATTTTCCTACACCATAAATACCCAAATTCAACATCATAAAATCATAATCCTCAAAATTGACTGTAGGAAATCCATAATTATCATTTTTCCAAGCTATTTATAGCAATAATTTCGAAAATCCCCAAATTTCAAAATTGGGCATAATCCTAATGCACAATTATCTGAAATTAAACCTCAATCATAGCATATACTCTTCAATTAATTTCATAATTCACAAACTCATATCAATCTTAAGCCAAATAAATTAAAATCTCACCAAAATTTAAATCTCGAAATCAACTCTTACCTTCTTTCTCTTCAAATTTTCGGATTTTCTAGCTCATCTTGGAGCTCTCATCTTCTTTCTTCTATTTCCTCTTGAAACAAACGAAAATCTTGCTAGAAACCCATGGAAAAACCGAAACTTGCTTCACTCTTCTTCTTTTCGGTTTTCACTTAACCGACTCTCACTTCTCTCTTTTATTCTCTCTTCATTTTCTTCCTCTCTTATTTCATTTTCGTATCTTTCTTTTTCCTCTAAAATATCGACTCCCCCCTTAAAACGACAGCCACCTCATGCTCTTTCATTAAATGAACCAATTGACCATCATGCCCTTCCATTTAAGCTTAAACTTTAACCCTTTTAAGTGGACTTCCATAATTGCCCCTTCATTTAACCTTTAAATTTGATCAGGAAAATAAGACAATTTGACAAAGCTTCCTTCTAAAGAAATGTTCCTCTATGTCTCATCTTTAAAATGACACAAAGAACGCTCAAATCGGATTAGAAATGAAGGAGTTATGTCCAAAATACTTTCGGACCTTTACATAATCGGGGCTGAACTTTAATTCAAACTTCACTCCAGAAATTGACAACCTTAGGGATTAAATTGGAATTTGATTCCTTCACATGATTTGTAGCCCCATATCTCAATTTTATTTAGCCTCAAGAATCAACTCAATCGGAGCTCCACAGCTCCCGAATTTCGCAAAATACAGAACCATGTTCAGAAAATTATCTAACTTATCTCACTTTGATTTCAATCATCCTCAATTTTATCTCAAAAATTCATAATTCTCCATGAAAATGAAATTAAGTGTCTTAGGAATCCAGCGCTTTAAAAATCAAGTCAATCAGATGTCGTACGGAGGAGATATAAGCGAAAAAGTGGAAGAATTTCAAAACATTCAAAAATCAGAGGAGCACTGTAGCAGGCGGCTCGCGGTCGCGAGCCGAAGAACCAGAAGGCCGTCTCGCGATCGCGAGTCGGTGCGAAACAACAAGGCTGTGTCGCACTCACGAAGGCTTGTGAGTGCAAACCCCAAAGAGACGGCAAAGCCGTCTCGCACTCACGATGGCTCGCGAGTGCAACCGAAAAGCCCATCTCGCAATCACGAATAGCTCGCGATCGCGAAATGGCTCGAACTTCATTTTTTTCACCAAACTTCAAAAATTCATAGCTCTCGATCCCGAACTCCAAATTGAACAAATTTGGTATCAATAAAAAGCTTAAAGGAAGTTCTACAACTTCCACTAAGAACTCAAAAGCCAAATCAATCTCTAAAATGATCAAATTTTCAATCAGAGATCCTGTCCCATTTAATGTCTCTCTAAATAATTGCATAACTTCCAAAAATCATATCTTTCGATTCTCACATCCGAAAATTTCAAACTATACCTCAGTTTCAAGCTATTCAAATTCTAATCCATTTCAGACTAAAACAGTCCAGAATTCACCTCAAATCACAGTATATATATATATATATATATATACAATCCTACACTTTGAGGATTTTCAAACTTAAAACAAATGACACTTAACTCCGGAAACTCATAACTTTTGATCTCGAAATCAAAAACTGCCATACTTTATGGCGACAGAAAACTCTCAACTGACACTATAAGTTTCACGTAGATCATATTTTCAAATTCCACCTAAATCAGAAAGTCAACTTTCTATGCCAAAAAGTCAACTTTCTCAATTCTCCAATTTTCTCACACTTTGTCTCTTTATTTCTTGATTTTCAACTCCCTTTTCATAACCATAACTAATCTACTCAAATCTCGAAGCCATCAAAACTAATTAATTCCTTCCTCATTAATTCTCTCAAGGCACAGAATCATCTATAACACAATTTATATTCAAAAACATACATTTCCATTTATTTTCATTTGTCTAATTTCCACCAAAAGTTCGGGATCCAACACCACTGCAGTGTCTAACTGGCAAGGAGATCACCTTTTAGGAAATCAACAAAAACTACATTACAATGGCTAGCACAAAAATTTACACTGCATAAAGTTCAGAACAAAAACCAAGTTACAAGATCCATCTTAACTTTATTCTTGTTGACAAGTCGTGTTGCTTCCTTTTGCTATTGCAAGAGCTCTGATTTCATTAATAATTTTCTCTGCCAATTGATATTTGCTTGTCTTCTCCCTTGACTAGAGCCTTCTGTTTCTCTCCTTCCATAGATTATAAGTTGTGATTATGAAAGCTGCTTTAAACAGCTTGCCATATTTCTTTTGTTGTTTGGAAACTCGGATAATCTAATTCAACATAATTGCACATATTCGAAAGTTGACTCTACCAACTTTCGAATATGTGCAATTAAAGAGAAGGTTATTCTTGTCTTTAGCTGATAGCTTGCATAACTTATAAGTTAGATCAAAGCTGCCATGCCATCTATCTTTAGTACTTAAACAATTTTTATTGATTAACCAAATGATCATTGAGGCTCTGGAGCTTAGACTGTTCTTCCAAAGTAGTTGGGACCATGACATCATTTGATATTCAAGTTACATGATACTATAGAAAGATTTGGTTGTGTTTCTACAAAAAAAAAGATTTGTTTGTGAATAAACCTTTGGAGTTTGGTTTCCATACAATCTTATGCTATTGATGATTGGGAAGTATTGGTAGATCTAGTTAAATCCTCTAGAAGTTGACGGTGGCTTGTTGTGCATCTTTCTGGAGGTGCTCACTAGCGGCTATTGTAACATCCCACCCTCAATTGGAAGGGTAGAATGGTAAATTGGTATAGGATGAGATAGATTGGGATTGCATAGGACTGCTCATGCATAATAGGATTGCTCCACAGTAACATTTGTGCACATGAAATTACTGTACATGCATACATGATATTCCCAGTTTTCGTGCCTAATACAATTTTATTGTGATTAATGTGGTTATTGGGTTTGAAAAATTATTCTGAGTGCGCCATTGAGTGTTTTATATTTTAAGGGATTTTTAGAAATTTTTCTGGATTTTTTCGGAGAAAATTCCCGGACCGGAAAAATCGCCAAGTGGCGAACCGGTCGATTTTCGGTAGCAAAAATTGCTATCCAATGGTACTGTCATATTGGGTATATTATTTTGGGATTGAAATTAGGGTCATTAGACTTGAATGGGTCAGATTTTGTTAGGGTTTCTAAATCCTCCTACACATTTGTCTTATTACTATTTTGTCTTTAGTTTATTTTGTTTTTTTCCTTAAAATGCCACTTGTCCCATGAATTAATTGTGTTTGACTTATGCTGCCTTGTTTCTCTCGGATTTGCCTAGTGAAAGAGTGAAATAAAGCAAGTTTATTGCTTAAGTCCATAGTCATCCGAATGCTTCATCCTTCCTTCTTCTTCTTTCGTTGTTCTCCAAGTTTCCTAGTGAAAATTGCTTAGCTCTTCTTCCTTCCTACCTCAAGTGATCTTCCAACATGCATATGAACCTAAATTACATGATGAGAACCATGCATGATGTAGGAAAATCCCGGTGTGTGCATCACATGCACACAGTGCGGAAAACAAAAATTTTTGTCATGGGACGTTCCCGAAAGCCAGGATCCATGTGTCTATATAAAGCAATCAAACCATAACGACCAAAAGAGACCGTCTCTAACGGTATCCACGCAGAGGTCGGAGAACCTAACCCGGGAATAGCTAGAACAAAGTAAAGAGTGCTAACTCTTACCTTTGTCCTTAGAGAGCCAAAAAAGACAATGAAGAAGCCCTGGAGAAGAGAAGAATTGTGAGTGTTGAGAGAAAAACCTTTGAAAACCCTTTTCAAACCTTTTCTCCAAAACTACCTTATTGTTTAATTCTTCAACCCTCCTTTTTATGTCCCACGACCACCCATCTTCTTCTCTTCAATTGCCATGTGTCTTTAACTATTTAAAGACAACAAAAGCTAAAGAAGGGAAGCCATCCACGTTGATGGCTTATAGCCATCCATTATAAGACTTTGTCTTATTAGACTTTTGTCTTATTCTTCCCCTTCTTCCAACGACAATGACTATATATATATATATATATATGTTAATTACTTAATTAATTAATAAGATATATATATATATATGCTGAAGTAGTCCAATCACACTAGGGTCGGTCCTACCGGCCTACCGGGCTCGGTATGGAAAAATCACCGGAGACCTGTTTCAACAATATCGATGTCGCGATCTCATCGGGATCCATTTAGTTCTATTGCTCCCCATATATTGGATCTCTGTCCAAAACTATTTTACAAATTCTCCGAATCACTCTTATGCGTGTGACCCATTAGGTTCCCGGTTATGTTGGCCACTT
>JAOQMR010000211.1:14560542-14578510 GCA_027563865.1 Erythroxylum pelleterianum
GTTGAGTTTGATGCATGTGGTTATC
The DNA here is from genome assembly GCA_027563865.1 of Erythroxylum pelleterianum. NCBI lineage: Eukaryota > Viridiplantae > Streptophyta > Magnoliopsida > Malpighiales > Erythroxylaceae > Erythroxylum > Erythroxylum pelleterianum. The sequence goes on from JAOQMR010000211.1 coordinate 14,560,568, forward strand.
CTTGATGGAGATATCATCTTGTTGCTAGTGTTAGAAGAATGTATTGTAATTGTTAAGAATGTGAGTGATGAATCCTTGAAGTTAAATTTCAATGATGTTTGGTGTTATTGGATGTGTTTGGAGTGGTTTTTGTGGTGTTAGAGAAGGGTTTGAGGTATGGAAATGATAGTAGGGGTTTAGGAGCTTTGGAAGAGGGCTTGGAGGGTGAAAATTGGGGTCTCCCGAATGTCACACGGTCAGCCCGTGTGAAGCTTTGGAAGAGGGATTGGAGGGTGAAAATTGGTGTCTCCCGAATGTCACACGGTCAGCCCGTGTGAATTTACACGGCCCGTGTGAATCCAGTCCCTGTGCACCATTTCCACCCGCAGCTCACACGGGCAGACCGTGTGATTTTCACACGGTCCGTGTATTTTGACCCCCTTAGTGTCCGAATTTAAATTTTTGGTCTTCATGAAAGTTGTAGCCCTAAATGTCTTCGTTCCAACCGTCCAAATTTGAGGTCGATCCGACATCTAGAATGAAAGTTATAGCGTTTTTACCAAAGTATGTTCAGTAGGAATCAACATATGAACACGTTGCATTAGTTGGGCCATAACTCCTTTGTCCGACCTCCGATCAACGTGAATTTCTTTTGCAGGTTGATCATTGTCTTTTGTTCATTTACAATGATATACAATGAAAAACAAGCTACTTTAAATGTTCCTTGTTGATGCAAGGCACTCGAATTTGATGACAAGAGATAATTTGACTTTTTCTTCCCAAGTTTGATGGAAATTGTCTCTTATAAATTGCTTTAAGAACAACAACTTTCCAGGCAAAAGTGTGATTAAATTGATTATTCTTGTTTAAATGAAGGTGTTGATAACAATTGCACCTCTCAACTAAATTCTTCTTATTGTTTAAATGAACGCATTGTCAACCTTTTTATTGTGGTTTTTGCAAGCCAATGGGAAGGATTTGTTGTGTCCAACTTAGCTTTTTACTATTTTTGTGTCAAACAAGTGGTACTCTCGAGTTTTACGTGATCTTGTAAGCCTTTACTTCATCAAATGACTAATAAACTTCTGAGTTGCTGATGACCGACAATATGCTAGCATTTAAAGATGCTTGTTTTGGATTGTTAGTAGACCAATAGACTCCGAACTATAATGCATTACTAAGTGTTTCCGTTTTTACAATATGAAGTTTTGAATTCTTCAAGAGTAAATTTAGTTTTAGGTGGTAAATTTGACCACACATGAAAACTCGTTCAGTTATGATGAATAGTATTGCCTGTTGGGAATAGCTTAGAAGTGCATTGGATTGGAAACAATTTTAAGTCGTAACTGGTTATGGGATGTGCCAAACGGCTGAAGGAAAAAGGAGGAATGACTGGTACTTAGGATTCTTGGTAGTCAATTCACTTATGACTGCATTGCTTCTGAATGATAATGCTACAATGTTACGTATTTCCTTGGGTAGAGAGATTTGTTCAAAGTCTCGGGTACGTAGGGGATAAAGGAGCTACAACATACATTTCTTTCCTCAAAAGAGTGTTCTAACATGGGCTTTCCCATTCTTCTTTCTAGTTCTCTAGGCGGCAAATCTAAGAACTACTGTTAATGGTTAGTTGCATATGCATCTATTATTCCAAAGACATTGTCTGTAACAATCTCTGGGCATGAAGACAGGAGATAATAACTACACCCGAAATATTTGTTTCTTTTCACCCACCAAACTTAATCATCTTACAATTACACTCATCCTAAAAATAAACTTAATCACCGTATTACGATTACAAATGGGAGTTTCGTAGTAGAATCAATAATACTCTAGAATTTATCTGATAAGGCAAAGCACACTAAACTTTGCTATGTTTTTTTGTTTGTCCCGGGAGTTTGTCATGTAGCTTATAACCAATTCTTAAGCAAAGTTCATTACAATATAAATCTGGTTTAGTTAAGAATCATGAAGATTTACTCAAAACTTTGCAAAGACAATGCGTCCATCAACGAGTTGCCAAATGATCCATAATCCCATCGTTATTTATTATTTTACCCATTTCACTCAAATTCCATAGAGGACTATAATTTTACCCTTCTATTCATCTCTACTAAGGACTTTGTAACAAAACACACAATTCACAGAAAGCAATTCATTTCATAACAAATGGGCAGCAAAAACTTCCTCTCTATTACAAAGTTGTGTTCAATAGAAGAATTAATACAATCAAAATAGCAAAACACAATTTCTTTATCACATCAAGCCAACAATAACAGAAATATAGGTCCAAATGAGGACAGTTCGCGAGAGATCAGCAGTGGGAGGGAAATGCAGAGGAAAGGCGATGATGCAGAAAGGGATCGGAAATAGGTAAAAATTTGGGGATTATATGTTAATTTAGGATTTCTGTTAAAAATTTAAATTTTTTTATGAAAATCCACGTATGTTTTTAACGTGCCATTTAAAGACTAACTAAGCTGTCCATAACGGCGCATGTATGAAACTTCCTAATTTTCATCCAAAAAATCTTTAAATTGAGCAAACTCGTGAAAGTTTAGACCTTTATTGAGCAAGTTATAAGTTTAAGTCCTAAATTGATCAAACTCAGAATCGTTAGGCCCCAATTTAAGCTTTTAACCTCAATTAGCAAGATTTCATATTAGATATATAATGTTAAGTCTTTGAAAGAGTAACATTAATGATTTAAGGATGTGATGCTTAGTTGAATCATGTATTATCCACTAAATTTAGAACTTAATTGAATAATAAAAGGTTATGAGATATCCAAAAGGATGAATATAATCTTACAAAAATGAATATAATCTTACAAACCTATTGAACAAATTATTTTTTTCAATGTATACTTATATGATAACAGTTCTTAAGATAATTAGTGGGAGTAAAAAGAAAATTAAGAAGTTTAAATCTTATGACAATACATACAATAGTGACTTTGTTGATACATTTGACATATAGTTGAAAGGATACTAGACATTGAAATATTCACTTTTATGATGGATTCAAATAGCTTGTTTTGAAGATGGTTGTGAATTTATCATGTCTATAAAAAGTTTATTGGGAGTATAATTGTCCTCTTAGGTGAGAGTATGTAGAGACATGTTGCTTATAGAAGACAACAATTTTAATTTTCAATTATTAAAAATATAATTGTCCATGAACAACTCTTATTGGATATGAAAAGGTAACATTTTGATTATGAGAATTAGATCTATAAAGGTAGATTGAAAGTTATTTACCTATTCTAAGTCCAAGTACATAGATAATGTACTAAAGAGGTTTAGTATTTGAGATATCTGATACTTATGAAGTATTAAAGATATCCAAGGTTATAAAGATATTAACTTTGAAAGTAAATCCTAATTAAGGTCTATTTTACTTAGAATAATATCATTTTAAGTTTGAAAGGTTCTAATGTAGTAATGGGTGTTAATTAAGCCACAATACGTTTTTCATTTAGTAGAAATGATTAATTGGATCAATAAGTTATTTAACGAACTAGATATAGATCCTTTCATTGTTTAAGCCAATAATGTACTATGAAATATTGAAGCCATAGGCATGTAAAAGGAGCTAAGGCCTCACTAAAGATCAAATAATGTATTTTTGCAAATTTTCTTATTTATAATGGTAATTAAGATAAAATTTATAAGATTTAAGCTATTAAGAATCTTATAGAATTCTATCATTGAGCTACTATCCCAACAATAACATGATCATCATATGGTGATGTGGTGTAATATACTTAAACGATTGGCTTATTGCAAATGGGTGATTGTTGGTTTATGCCCTACAACCAATCTGTTGGATGTAGTTTAGTGACAATTATTTAAATGCATTATTTACCTTATACATACTTAGATTTATATGATAAAATCCATAAGATAAATATACATTGAAAATGAAATTAAGATGAGATTATAATTATGAGATTTATATTGCATTTATGTATTATCCATAAATTGTTCTATTGAAACTTGACAATAGTATAATGTAAAAGCACGTGTCATATTTTCCTTATAAAGGAAGTAGTCAATCTTATAGGCTAAAGTATGATATGTTTAAACAAACGTGTTAGCATTTGTTAGATAATAAATTCACTAAACTGACCCCATGTAAGAAATCCATTTGGAACATTATTTATTTGTCTATAAAATTCTTACTGTGATGATTGTATAAATGATCATTTGACTTGAGATCTCTAAAGTTATCTTATATAGAGATTGTTATGTTTTGATACTACTTACAACCTATTCTATTCAAGGGTAGGTCAATTGGTAGTTTTTTAATATAGTATGAATTATATGAAGGTATTTGAGTGATGAATATATGATTCATCACCTTAAAGTAATTAAGAAGAATATTCTATTATTTTTTATAAGTACTAATTTGAAAAGTCCTTGGCCAAAGTGGAATGACACTTTGTAAATAATTTACAAATGTCATTAATTAAATCAATAGCTAATGGTGAATAACTAATATGATTGGACTCAAAACCTAATGTGTCATATATAAAGAAGAGGTTGAAGAGAAAAAAGATAATCTAATCAAGTTGGACTTGATTGTAAATATTGAGAAACTTTATGATTAATTATAAGATATCTAATAAATAAGAATTAATATGAGATATTGGATCTTATTTGAGCATAATTAATTATAATTATTTGTAATTCCAATTAAAGTTTAATTAAAATTAGAATTTAATTTCAATTAAATTACTAAAATGTCTTAAATCTATTATAAATAGGCTTAAGCTCTAAGAGAGTTAACACTCCTTGCCTACCCTCTTTGCAACAGTTGCAGAGTTCTCTTAACTCGCTATGTGGATACTATTAGAGGTTGGATACTTGTGCAGCTACGTTGTTTGAGATGAGTCAATTTCAAAAATTGTTCAAAGGATATAACAAGAAAATAGTCAAGCTTTGAAATAACGTACGAACTAAGATTCGTACTTTATCATGATTTATGAGTTAATGATTTTATAGAATTTAAAGTGATGTTAGTTTTCAAAAAATTAAAATAGGAAAAAGTTTCGTAATTATTTCATTGCGCGTGAGATCAAATCCCAACCCAATTTCCTAAAACAACTCAAAAAGAAAGGAAAAATAGTGGCAAATTTTGTTTTTATAATTGCATTTAAAGTGGCCTCTACCTTAGTTTGACCCTTAGCATATGGTGCTTGTCAGGGACGCACCACTGGGCCCCCTAAAATTTATAAAAATTAAATATTTTGATTTTTAATATATATATATAAGGACAAAATTATTTGGAGCTTATTAGTACACTGGGTCTCTAAAATTTAAAAATTTAAATATTTGGGTCTCTCTATCTTAAATTCCTGACTCCGTCAGTGGTGCTTGTGCAAATAGTAGAAACAATGTGATCTCCATAGCCATTTATTTAAAACCTATAAAAAGAAAACACTGCAAATTGTGAAACACAAAAGTGAATCTTATAAAAAAAATCATAGGAAATGTAATAATAAAGTGCATTTGAGTCCCATAAATTAAGAAGTGTACGAATATAAAAAATATTATTATAGCAAAACATGCATCTTAGTCCAGAAATCCATTACCTATTCATTAGAATGTTTAGCTTTAGATGCATCTTAACCATATCAATCTTAAACAAAATCCTATCTTCTAAAGAGTGGTATGATTCGTGAATGAGCCATTGAGTAATTTACTACATATAGGCTTTGTTTGGTGAAGAGCTGGTCATCCCACTTTAGCTTATTGACTTTTAAAAAAAGCTAAGAGCTGGATAGGTTGACTGATTCAACCCAACTAGCTAATTTTCAACCAGCTCATCTCTAGGAACATTTTATCCCATCAACTGATGTTTTTTCAGCCAAATCTTCATTTTGCCCTCGTGACATTTATCTCTGTTATTCTCCTCACTGTTGCCTCCTTGATGCCGACTGGTCTCCATCGTCGCTTCTCATCGCTTTGTTTGTTGTGTCATTCATGGACGTTTAATCACCCATTATAATCTTACCAATAGCAGCGTCACCATTTAACCATCACCTGCGGCGAAATGACACACTCCACCGGTGGCTTTTCAAACCACGGGTGAGTTTAATCACAAAATCTAATAAAATAGATGCAAAACGTAGGCAGTAAATTGCAAGGATGGAGAGGTTAAGAGAGTGGTCAGTGGTCATCGGAACTAAACCTTTGAACGAGCTCAACAAAGAGAAGAAATAATAGGAACACATAGTAGCATAAATAAGGAACACGCGTGAACAGACACAAAATAAGGTATGTTCACGCCTGTTCTATTACTATCTTATTAATCATTTAATAAGATAATAAATGTAGTATTCTATTAATTAATAAAATTGAAAATAATATGATCAATTTCTTATTTAATTTATAACTTATTTTAGATAAGTAATTAATAGTTATTTGTTTGGTTTTACTTTTAATAAATAAAATTATAAAAAATCATCTTATTGTTTTACCTTATTTACATTAATATTTTCAGCTAACCAACGGATTCAATAATAATAATAATAATAATAATTAAATTTTTATGTTTTTTATTAAAGTTATAAACTTAATTTTTGTAGAATTAAATATCTAAAATTTAAATTCCTATAAGAATATTCAACGAAATACTAAGATAAATAATAATAATAATAATATTAGTATTATTAAATGTTCTATGTTTTTTTAATTAAAGTTATAAACTTAATTTTTATAGAATTAAATATATAAAATTTAAATTCCTATAAGAATATTCAACAAAATGTTAAAATATATAATATTCATACTGTTATAATTTTTTTTAAATTGTGTCCTTATAAATCATTTTACAAATAAACAGCTAATACTAAACAGCTAATTTTACCAAATATTTTTTACAAACAGCTAATGCAATCCGCTGGTTAAATCAACTGATAGAATTAGCTATCAGCTAACAACTAATAAAATCAACTAACAGTTAATGCAATCTGCTATTTGCCAAATAAGGCTATAGTACACGTTTTGAAAAGAAAAGATAGGTTCATAATCTATTTGACTTGTTAATTATGATTCCCATAGAACTAATCATTAAATCAAGCCAAATCGGGCAACCAATTTAACTTCTTAGGACACAATCCTAAAGAAGATGAAGTTGCCATTTCCTGCTCCTCTTTAAAAAAACAAATGAAGCGTTAATTATTGCAACAGCTAAGAAACAAAGGCATGAACAAGACTTTACACAAAGAAGAAATAAGAAGACAAAAACCCAAAACAAGTGAAACAACAAACACAAACAACATCAATCACTCAATGCTTGAAACAACCTAAAACATTTGAGACCCACAATGAACACAAATCCCCAATATGACCATCCTGTGACAACCTAAGCCGCATATGCAGCCTGTGCAGCTTTAAGCAAAAAGATGGCAACTTTGAGAAGAAGGGGGTGGTGATGTAGCATAGGAGAGAAAAAGGAATGAGATAAAGAGAGGGGAGAAAATAAATAGGGCAGTAAAGGGAGGAAGAACGAACTTTGGGACATTTTATTATACTAAAAGAAATATACATTTTCAACAATTCAGGTTAATATGATAAACAATAAAAATTAATGGTAAAATTTCTTATATTTTATTTATATACTTTTAAAAAGCATCACAAAATTAAATATTATCAAAAACCACTCCCTCAATCCTAACAAAAATAGGTTTGTCCGTGCCAAAGAAATCCTGACAGGACATTGTATTCTTAATATTTTCTTTTTCATCTTCTCAAGCTAGCTCCGTGGTGTTGCAAGTGAAGCACTCAAAATTGCCTGCTACCTTCAGAAATCTGAGCATCAGTTGTTGGCTTCAAGTCAATATCAAAAGTTTGCTCCGATTGCAGTTATCGGGTATTCTTTCAACTTGAACCAATCCACTTTCCTTAAAATTCTTTTCCAATTCAATACCAGATTCATCATCCAGCAGAGACTCGTTAATTCTACAATTCTTCAAATGGCTGATCCCTAGAAATTTATGAAGCATATAATTCCGATTTACCATGACAAGTAGAAGTCCTTTCTGCTTAGAAACCGTGAAAGCAGAATTCTGAGCTGCAACAGGTGATACATCCTCTGCTTTAATATCCACCTAAACAGTAAACACTGAAGAAAAATCACGCACAACCAAAAAACATTAAAAATTAGAATTAAAGACCTGAAAGTTGACACTATATTAGAACCCCGAGCATTTGATAGTCTCTTCTCTATCTTTATGATGAAAGCTACTTGACCATTTGATAAAGTTCAGTTACAAGACTCAAGTTCACGGTATAATCTTTTCACATTCACAGTTGGGATTATTACGGACCAGAGAAGGTAAAAGAAATGGTCTATCAAACCTGCAGAAAATGTAGCAAGGACTCCAATAAGCCATTGACATGGGGAATTCACAGAATCCATCCTCCCATAGGCTGAGGATGCTTGATCATCAGTTGAAGCACCAATGAGATTAATCAAGCCATTAGAGTGATCCTCAATTCATTACAATATCAGACTGCCTGTAAGCATATAGCTTGTCGAATATTTAATGAACTAGACATAGATCACACCACCAATGCTAAGCCACTTTTAATTGGGATTATTAATAGAAAACTTGCTCAAAATGTTGGACGCATTTATGCCATGTTCACTGAAAAACTTCACCAGCCAAAGAGTTGCAGATTTGTTTATGATGATCCCGGCTGAACTGATATCTTTCTCATTCTTGTTAACAAGCTTCTCTGAAAACTTAGCCAAGCTCTCAAACAAGATTGAAGCATTAGAGACAACCCAAGTAGCCAAAACTGAGGCAGCAAAGTCTGGGAATATATTATTTGGTAGTAACATGATTGCGCCAACAAGTTCAGGTGTGGGTACAAGACAACTGAATAATGAGAGAAGGCCTCCAATCGCAATGGCACTTGCATTTTTATCTAGATCATGCGAGCAAAAAATGTCCAAAATGATCTTCTCCACCTGAATATTGGACACTACAAGTTCTGACCTGATCAAGTCCCAGAGCTTCTTTTGCTCCAAGGCATTCCAACTAAGCGAAACTGTAATTAAGTGGCATATAGCTTCAGTGTTCTCCCCAAACAAAGAGAATTTCTTCAACCCAACATCAAACTGCATATTAACAAGATCAGCATCATCCAACTTATTCACAAGTAATTTGATGATATCTCCTTCAGCAATGCATAAATCAGCAAGATGATAGAAGATGCTGCAGAATAAAAACTTTTCTCTTTCTTTTTCCCATTCGGAACAGGACACTAGGTCCATAGACAGAAGCGTTGACAATGATATAACATCTTCTTTATGCAAAATGGATTTTGAGTAAGCAAGGAAAGATTTATACGCATTGAATGCATTCTGTACTAGTTTACCGAGAAACTCTTTGCCCAACTTAGAAGAAGAAATGGCATCTTCACCAGAATCTTCCTTTCTTCCTTTCAGAGAAGAATAATATCCATCAACATGAAAAGTCAACCACGGCATCCCTGACTCATGTAGACTAGCTGAATGATTGGCAACTATTCCATTTGAGGAGTAACTCGCTACGTAAGCATCATAAGCTAGCCTTAATGCATGTAGTAATAAGTATGCTCCTACAGGAAAACCTTTCCTTGACCAGAACAAAAGAAGTTCCCGCACCCTCTCATGCTCATAAATAACGAAGGAACGAGTAATTATGAATGTTGCAGAACTAATGGGATTGTCAACAAGAGGAATATTAGGATTGAAATCATGTGCAGAAAAAAGTTTGTACCCAATTGATTCGAATTGGTCATCTAATGCAGAAGCTATAATATCAGGAAACACTCTAAAAGAATTTGAAGCTTCAGCATCAAGATTCATATATGAAGAAAGTATATCCTCAAGGATCTGAAGTCCCTGCACACTGGAGTTTTTCAAAACATTTGCCAGATTTTGCACCAAACTTTCAAGAGCAACAATATCCTTTTCATTAGTATTTATTGATGTACTAATTGATTCATTGGAAATAGGAAGAAAGCTATCTTCTGCAGAGAAAATTCTGGTTTGCTTGTTATTTGCAAGTTGATGGTCTATGGAAGGTGTTGGTATTTCCAAACTTGAAGGCAGCAGAGAGTGATGGGGCGAATTGATTGGCTGCAATTCATTATGGGCCACAAAATTGGGTCTAGACAGTAAGATCCCAAGTCTTTCTTTCAGAATAGGAGAAAGTGTGTCAAAAGAAGTCAAAACATCCAAGGAGTGAACTATTCCTTTACTAACAAGTGCATTAAAAGCTGAACCAAGACCACCACAAACAAAATGCTTATGATCCATATCATAGTTGTCCACAAGAAGCAACAAAAAATCAAGAAGTGATTGGGTCATGCCAATATATTTGGGCATTGAGCATACCATCAACAGCATTGCAGGCTCAATATTCATTACATTATCAATCCTATCATCAAAGAAAAGCCAGTCATAAAACAATGCCAGCTTCACGTTGGATTCAATATAGTTCTTTCTACAGGTTGTTAGAAGCCAACCTAAAATAGCCCATCTCGGTGTGATGTTAGAATGAATTATTTCATTGGGTGGATGGTGTGCACAACATATAAACCGAACAATGTCAATAATGACAGTTTCTCTATCTTGTCCTGAAAGAAATTTCTTGGTAAACCATGTTTGGTACCGCCTCTGACAGCCAAAGTTTACATGCGTGAGCAGAAACCTCAATTGGGTTTCCATTTCTGGAGAAACACGAAGTAAAAAGTACCGAGTTGAAGTTTTAGAGCTGTAAAGTTGTGTGATATCTGAAAATCCTGCATTCCTGAATTCACTTTGCTTCAAAATCAAATCTTTCCATATAGCTAGAAACTCAGGGACATGAAATAGATCTTGCAGTAATCTAATAAGATCCCTTCCAATCTGCATGCTCAAACAAAATTGTTCCCTCAGCATCTTAACACAAAACTCAATCTCTAACTTTTTAATTAGCTCGAGCTTTTCATTGTTGAATACCCTACAATGATCAGCTAATAACCGGAGATACACATATAATGCGCCAGTCAAGACAAAAGGTTCTTCCTCCACTAAGCAATCCCACTTGTTAAGAAACAAATTTACCAACTCAAAACACAACCACAAATTCCCATCACTAAAATCCCCACCAACAATTTGCCTCAGTAAACACACCAACAAACCATCAAAACCCACTCCTAAAACGTTCAACACTTCTTTGACAACCAAAATTAACTGCAACTTCACCGAATGAACAAGTTTAACATACAAATCATTAACGACTCTGACAGCCAAACCCACAAAGAAGGCATACCCATCACTAACAATGGCATGTAGATGCTTAATATGGGTTTTGAAAAACTGGGGCTCGGTTAAAACCCCATAAAGAATAGCACGATTAAGTTGGGCATATCCTTGTGCATTCGGGATAGCCAATGAAAAAGGGGGTCTTAGTTTAGGTTGGAGCTCTTCAAAAGCTTGAATCAAAGACTGTTCGAATTCGTTTGTGGCTTCATAGGCACCAACTTCAAGTAACTTTGATGTCATAGCAGTGCCACAACAACAAACAACAAAAAGAAAGCATAGAAATATGTGTTCACACTAGTACCAAAAGAAACAGAGAGAGATTGAAAAAAAAATTCAGATTTCACTGATTGAAAGCTCAAGAAACTGGGTTAGGCTTTAACCTGTAAGTGAGAAAGTTTTTGACCGATTAGAAGCAAGGATCATTTTGAAGTTTCCGTCTTTTTCTTTTCTTCTGTTTGTCCAACAACACCGTTGAGTATTGGCAAGTGTGGGAGTTCGGTACAGCCTAAGTTGTATGCCCTTCGACCCGTCTACTTCGGAGCCCGTATCCATAAGAATTGGGCCGGCCCACAAAAGTAGGAAATCCAAAACCTATCTATTTTATGAATGACTCAGCCCATTGAAAGTATACTTCTTGGTTTTTCTGCTTCTTCTTCTTCTTCTTCTTCTTTTACCGCGTAAAAACTATTAGCAGACTTCTGTACTTTCAGGCTCACCAAGTCACCTATTTCTTTCACATTTTGCACCAAGTCATTTCGGGTACTAATCTCTCTCTCTCTCTCTCTCTCTCTCTCTCTCTCTCTCTCTCTATTTTGGGACATTTCTCAGAATTGCTCATGGCCCCCATTTGAACTTCTGCTCTTTGTATAATCTTTCTTGTATGTCTTCAGAATATAAATATTAATTAGTTTCCATCTAAGGGTGTTTTGTTTTGTCGCTTCTGTTTTTTCTTTTCAAGCCAAAGTCGAAGCCTATGGTCATTTCGATTACGAGTTTTCAAACTGGCAAAGTGTGCGAGTGGCATCTGAATACATTTTCTCATGGGAATTTGATATTTTGGACTTAGTTTCCGTTGATCTTTTGCATTTGGGGTTGATTGCTTATGAAAATTAGATCACATATGACTATAATTTTTGGTTTGCTTCTGGAAAATGATGGGAAATGGCCCCAACTTTGTTGTAATGCCCAATCTGACTAAATCACACATATTCCTTTGCCCCTTTTTGTACCTGAATGTTTTAAGTTCGTAAGTTGTCCGGGAATATGTTGTTATGCAGAGCTCACACTCCTATCCTTTCACTCCTGATCAAGATAGTGAAATCATGGCAACCCGCAGTCAAAGACAGCTGATCATTCAAAGTGAGAACTTAGATATTTATGGAAAAGGTAATGCTTCATGAATTTTTTTTATTACCCTACCTTATTGGTTTATCTGCACAGTTGATTTTTGGGTGGCCTTTCAAATTCTCTTCCCTGATCGGTGATATATTAGGTTCTGCTTTACTAAATTGAATATTCTTTTATTTCACAAGCTGTTTTGGATGGAATTACCAAGAACTCTAAGAAAGATATAAAGAAAACTGGAGTTGCACTAGGACATCGGCAAGCTCTTGGTGATATTACGAACAAGGATCCTCTGCATCATGAAGCATCGCTGAAGAAGAAGAAGAATGTGATAAAGGAGGAATTTAATGAAGCTGAGGAGATGTTTTTGCATGACCATAGAAAGTGCATCGAGGAACAGCTTAAATCAATGAATACTTTTTCCCTGGAGTTGGTCCTTCCAGGACATGGTAACATGGCAGCACATGCATTTCCTGGATTTTGACATGATAATTTACAAACTAACTGTATTCTTAATAGACTGTTTGATGTTGTTAATAAGACTTGTATTCAATTTATTATTCTTCTGGTAAAAGTTATTGATGAACCACTTGAGTACTAGATTTTAGGTTGAACATTAACTTTAGCTGTCATGAACTTCTTGTAGGAGTGCTTCTGTTTTGAAATCTGTACCACAGTCTAGCAGTAACTTAGAGGAACACAGTCTAACAGTAACTTAGAGTCATATTATGTGGCTTGCAGTCATTTCTTCTGAATGTATGCAAATGTGCAGAAATTTACTAACTTGAATATGATAACTAACATTTTGAACTTCAAACTACACACATTTTGCTGGTTTGTTTATTGCTTGCTTATATTAGTCACTTGAAGGAGTAGTTACAATTGTGTAAGAAATGTGAGGTTGTGCAATAAGTAAAAGTCAATAATTGAGAAATTATCAAAATCCATATTCATGATTCTTTTTGGGATTTCAGAAGTTACAATGCTTTGTAGCTATGATTAAATATATGATTTATTTGTTTATCTGCAGGTTCTCTATTTACGGGTGAATATCCTGAGGCTAAAGAAGCACAGGTAGTTCTTATGATGATTATGGGTTTTTAAATTATATGATATTTTCCCCAAGAAAATTGAAAATTAATTAATGTCTAATTAGCTTAATTGAAAGTTTTTTTTACTTGGTCAGAAGCTGGTTGGAGCAGTTGAGCTCCATGTGGTGTAATCTTGCTTTAAGCAGGAATAATCTAATTGGTGGGGTCAGTAAAGCCTTGCAATGGCTCTGCATTTCATTTTTATTGTACTATAGATGTTTGCATCAGATTTTTAATTAATGGAGGTGTGCAGAATAGAGTAGTATCTCTGCAACTTCCTCCTCTCCAGATTCTGTTGTTGCAGCAGGTTTTTGTTATCCCATTGCGAGTTTACCGTTGTGTTGTTGACAAATTAGCAAAATTATGAGTTAAATTTGTGACACAAATCTTTAATATATTACTGAGGATTTTGGTCTAATGGGCGAAGTAAATATCAGTTTTTCTTTTAATCCTGTTAAATGCCTTGATGCATTATTGTGTAGGTCAAACTTTTATTGTTCTATCGCTATGTGTTCATCCCACAGGCTGATATTGAAAGTCCCCAATTCTACCCTGAGCCAGAAGAATTACCTATGATGGAGTTTTCTGATTGGTTAAAGTCTTCAACTCGATGGATCTCTCCTCCGTCTTCTCCAACTTGCTGGGAATCTCCACCATTATCGCCTTCATCCTGGCAATTTGAAACAGTTGCATATGAATTGAATGGAGAAAGTGATTATTGACTGTTTTTAATTTTCCAATATCAAGATTTAGTTTTCAGGAGTTAACTGGTACTCAATTGAAGTCACATTCCTGCTTATTCTTCTGTAAAAGAATAAAGATGGTGAAATGTGAAAGTTCTGTTCCTTATAATGTTGGATATTTTAGGCATTTAATATCGAATAGTTGTTCAATTTTTCTGTTATTTTCCACTTTTTACCTTACTCCATGGCTAGTGGAGTGGAGCTTAATCTTTCAGAATGTAAAAAAAGATGTTGTCGAGTCTTATGTAAAGTAACCTATAGCATTATGTTATGGTCCCGAATACTCTGTTTATGGGTCGTTGAAGATTGCAGTCGAACCCGTGGAACTGTTGCTGCGAAGAATTCTTGTTAGTATTCTTACCTTTCTTATTAGGATTGGGCACGAAGGAAATGAGAACTCTCTTATCTTTTGAACAATGTATTTGGAGTAGGCAAAAACTTGGCTTTACTGTTTTCCTTTATTCATAATATATAGGCGTTAATGCTATTGTTGCAGTTATAATAATTAACTACCATTGAGACTTAAAAGAAAATAACAATGCTAAAATTAAAAATGACCAAATTCAAACGGTTCTTCAACTGATGCCACATTCTTCTAGCCCCACTTCCTGTGAGAATAGCGTTGATAGACCTTAGGATCTCTGTTTTGAAACTCGGACCGGATCGGTTGGTTCGATCGGTGACCGGTTGGCTATCCGATCCAGGTGACTCCTAAAAACCAGTTTTTAATTGAATTTGAACCAATGCAAATCGATAAGAACCGGTCAATTGATCGGTTGAACCGGGACTGATCAAACCGGTTGGCCACTGATTCAATGATTTTTTTATTTTTATTTTGCTTTTTTCATGTGTTTTTTAATTCTTTCAAAAGTAAAACTTACATTTTCTCCAGAAATCTAACAAAAGTATAGAAATTTATATTATTTGGTATATTTTTATTTTTTAATATTACTAATATTATATATAATTATTGCGTAATATAACGTCATACCGATTCGACCGGTGATCGAACCGGTCGAATCGATCAAACCGGTGATCAATAAAGCCTCCGATTCAACGTCCGATCCAGCTTTCAAAACCTTGCTTAGGACCTATAACATCACATCCCTCCTTGTCAATGAGCTTGTCCTCTGAGTGAAAAGGAAGGATAAGAACTGCGAATAGAAGCAAAGTCTTCCCAGGAAGCGTCGGTTGGAGAGAGTCCTTGCCAATGAATAAGCACCTGCTGACTACAGTGGAAAGTACGGCGGCCTAGATCACTTGTAGCTGAGGTGCCTCAACAATAGAAGAAATGGGAGGCAATGATGGAGTTGTGCCAACTAGAGGATCCCTATAATACGACTTTAAATAGGACACATGAAAAATAGGGTGCAAGCGAGCGTTAGGTGGTAAGTCCAAATGATAAGCAAGCAATGTGTCTAACAACGTGCAGCTACACGGAAAGGACCGTAGAACCTTGGTGACAACTTCTGATTAGCCCTAACACACAAAGTAAGTGGGCGCTATGGCTGCAACTTTAAAGAGACCCAATTACCGACCGCAAAAACAAGGTCTCGATTCTTGAATCATAGCGATGCTTCATAGTCGACTGAGCCTCCATTAATCATTGACAGAGAGAGCGAATGACCTCGTCCCTGTCTTACAGAGCAACATCAACAGCCTCGAGCTTGGAGGTATGTGAAGTATAAGAGAGGAGAAGAGGTGGGGGTCGGCCATACATAACCTCGAATGGGGAACACTTTAAGGAAGAGTGGAAGCTAGTATTGTAGCATAATTCCGCCCATGATAGCCACTGCGGCCATTTTTTTTGCTTCTCGCTTGTGAAACAACGAAGATACATCTCAACAGTATGATTGACGACTTCTATTTGGCCATCCGACTGAGGATGATAAGCCGAGTTGAAACATAACTTCATGCCTGACAAATGAAAGAGTTATGTCCAAAATTTGCTCACAAGTATAACATCTCGGCCAGAAACAATGGTTTTTGGCAAACCATGTAACTTGACGATTTGCTCAAAGAATAACTGCGCCACCAAGACTACTGTTTAAGGATGAGAGATGGCCAAAAAATGACTATATTTAGAGAACCGGTCAACCACCACCAAAATAACAAATTTATCATGGTTTGGTGGTAGCCCCTCCACAAAATCCATAGAAATATCAACCTATATTTGCATCAGATAAGGAGAGGCTGGAAGACACCTGCTAGTTGAAGATGCTTTACTTTATTGTGTTGATAAACAAGGTAATGGCGTACAAATGATTGAACCATTAACTTCAGCCCTTTCCAATAAAAATTAGTAGCTAGTCGCCTAAGAGTTTTCTGACATCCTTCATGTCCCATGTTATGCAAAGAAGAGATGATGGTCTCACACAAAGGAGACGTGGCAACCAAATATTCATTGGATCATTTTATTGCTAGAATTTTAATATAATTTGTAATTATTACGTTGAGATTTGTTTATGGCAACTAATGATTTCGAATCATTAGGGATAACATAACATAGGTTAAATGGCCCGAGCGCATGTGGATGTTGCTTAGATTGATATGTTTTCCTAATTTATAATGCAGCTGTCCAATTAAATCCAAAGAGCAACTCCTAGGTTATTCGATAGCTAAGTTTAATTAACGAGCGTCTCTTAATTAAACATGACCTAAGAGAAAACTAGGGTTAACAGAGCTTGTTGTTAATATACGACCAATGGTTCAAAGAGAGTTGTGAAAACAACAATTCAATGAAATATGTCTAATTGGGTGTAGGCTGAGATTGAATCAAAGAACCGGGTTCTTAACGAATTCATTACTTTCATCATTTTTCAATGTTTTCTTTAATTTGTTTTCATTAGCTTAGTTTCATTTTTATTTTCTTATTTCAAACCAAACATTCTTTAATTTTTCAATGTTTTCTTATTTCTTTAATTTGTCCCTCTTCATTCTCCCAAAACTCCTCTAATTATTTTGACAATGATTGACCCAAGCACAATTCTTGTTAATGAGTTCTACACTCTATTCATATTAAAAATTGTAATAATTACCAACCGTCACTTCTTGGGTTTTCTAGGGGAAGAATGAGTTCCTTCAACGAAGATATGGACGGAGGCAAGCCTTTAGGAGTTGTACTTTAAGCACAAAGTAGCGTTGATGGATAAATGAGCAGGAACTTGAACTAATGCAATATTCTTGAGCTACACAAGATAATTATAATTATAGCGACTCATATATTAACTTCTACACCCTCAACTCCTAACTAAGGATGTTGCACATTGCGGCCATTTCGCTATTTCATTCTATATAGATGTTATATATAATGAACAATTCCTGTATCCAGGTACTGGGACAAAATTGCTGTAGCAACCCTTGTGTTATAACAAAGTAGCTAATTAAACCCTGAGATATAACATGTTACGCTAATAACCTTATGTTTTCAATTTTGCTGCAAAAAAAACCCTTAGCCGTGTGTTGTTCTTCCACGCGCG
>JAOQMR010000211.1:14600766-14614492 GCA_027563865.1 Erythroxylum pelleterianum
ATTAATCCTATGACTAGGGATAATTTAGATACTGACATAATTGCACATGATAGGAATCTCAGTAGTATGATCACATCGTAATTTCCTTCATGCTATGTCATATATCAAGGACTTCATTAATTTGCTTATAGATCAATATCAATTCATACATAATGAACACAAAATTAATGAAATATGCCTTTATTTATTCATAAAGTCTGTACACAACTTTGTACAAAACGCGCTGAAGGCGATTGCCTTTAGGGCATTACTCTAACAATCATATAGTACGGTGCAAGTGTAAGTCGACTTACAGGAGAATGCAAGTCTACTTATAGTACTGTGTATGTGTAAGTCGACTTACATAAGAGTCCAAGTCGACTTACACTAACAATAACCCCCAAACACCTACAGGTGGGGTGTGGAGTCCAACAGCTTCTCCCAAAAGATGAAATCCTGCGAGTCCCACCTTTTCTGCCTTGGGTATATTTTGATTCTAAAAAAATTTTCATAGCAGTGTGCCCAAATTAATGGATCTTCTTTCCCATCATAAGTCAGAAAATCCAATTTCGTAAATCGAGGAGTCATGGTTGGTGGAGGTCCGGATTGAGGGATGGGTCGTCCTTTTGTCGGAGTAGTGGAACTGCTTGCTTCACCCCCCTTTTATACATGCTTGTGCCTGCTCAATCCCAAGGCCGAGAATTGTTCCTGCATGATTTGCGCAATCTGCTCACCAAGGTGTTGTTCCATTGCAGAAAACTTAGAGTCTATTATAGACCGTTCTTCTTGCAATCGGGATTCAATTCTCGATTCCATATCATCGCCCATTATGTTAGGCTCTGATACCAATTTGTTATGGATAGCGTTACAGGGCAATTGACAGTAAAGTCAAATTCAAATAACCTTCTTTTCTCCTTGCTTTTATTCGGGTTCTTAGATCGACCTATCGTGAATGTAAATTCAACTCGTTAAGGGAGACTGAAACCTTGGAATTCAATGAAAGAGAGAACTCTGATCTCGTTTGATAAAAGTTTTTGCCTATCTTTTTATTGTTGCGATTGCCATATAAATAAGCTAGTCTCCTTACATCATTAGAAGTCCTATTAAGGAAGTGTCACTTTAAAAGGGAAATACGACAAGGATAAGAATAACAAAATAACTCAAAACAAAGATAACAACTTGACTAACTAGAATGGAAATAAGGAACCAAAATTAACGCTTCTTCCTCAAGTACACTTGGCGACAAATGCGTCCACAACACTTAGATTAGATCTGCACTTTCTATACTATTGGATTAAAGTACTGTGTTTTTGCGTTGTGTCACATTGACTGATTGCTATAAATGGTTCCAATAAATGCAAAATTAATTTTGAACAGAAAAAAATTTGTCAGTCCTAAAGATGTAATTTCAAAAACAAAATTCAACAAGAGGTACATGCCCATGAAAAGAATTACAAGATAAATGAAAAATAAAAAACCAAAAAACAGTACGTTAGAAGGAGGATTGATGGGAAAAGGGGAAGAAAACTTACCTTCCATGGCTTGTCCTTCTAAAGATTCTCCTTTTTCTTTTCTCTTTGAAGTTCAAAAAGAGAACCCCGGAGGAGCATAATCACACAGAATCTTACAGATACCTAGTAAAGCAAACGTAATGTGGGTGTTGCTAGAGATGACACCACCCGCCTTCACATCTAGCTAAATGCTAAAAAAATTTGGTGGAAAAGAGGCAGAGAAGGAAATGAAATGCTTGTTTTCTTAATAATCTGTTTGCAATTGCTGCTCTCTATTTATGATTCAATTCAATTTCAAGCCTTTGTTTCTGGGAATTAGAAGTCCAACTCCAAACTTGAGTCTCGTCTTACATTTTGCTGGTGCTTTGTTCGACAGTTAATCTATCTTCTCATTTAAGTTTTCCAGGAAAATGAAATGAGAATAAGAACATAATAATAATAATAATGATAATACTCCTGTAAAGTAAAACCAAAGACCAGAAAGAAAGATGTAAGGCCAAGAGGACAACCACACAAAATTGTTCTCTGATGTTCGGTGGAGAGTTTCTCTCACTAGGCGACTCCATCTCCTAGCTTATGAACACATCTTGGCTATGGTTCTGTAAATGCTTCTTGGCTCCTTGGTTTTGACTGCTATCTCGTAACCATTTCTCCTTGCTGGCTATTCACTACCCTCTTTGGTGGGTTGTATTTTGGCGACATTGAGGGCTTTGACTGGTTGGCTACCGCACACCGAATCCTGGTGGGTTGTCCTGGTGCGGGTCTTGTTACGGGGTGCCAGGTGATTCCGATAGGTGAGGGCATTCTGGTTTCGTGACTAAAGTGTGTTTGAGCTCGTAGGGTGCTGCTGGGAGTGCTCTCCAAAACTACATAGGGGTGTGGTCGGGTGTCTATTAGGGTGGGGCACCTCCCTTACCGCAAGCGTGGAGGGTAGGATACGTCAGCAATTCTACACTCCTACAAAAGGGGGTATTCTGCTAGAGGCCTGACAAATGGTCCAGAAAAAACCCAAAGGCATAAACATTACGGCAGAATGTTTTCCTCCTTTGAGCCCCTCGGCTTCGACCCTGGTCAATATACTAGGTAAGCCAGGTAAGTTCCCAAACTCTACACTTTTGGGTGCTGCTGATTACTCCCTTCAGCTGGGGTATGAGGTAGCATCCATAGCTAAAGTGGAGATTGACCTGGGAAGTAAAGACTCTAGCCAGACGATAGAGACTGAGGGTGAAGGGGAGGTTTTGGTCACGATAGCTGACTATGCTAGCTCTGGTGCTGGTCTTCCTGTACAGAATCTGTTTGATGAAATGCCGCAAGAGGGGAATGGGGGAAAACAAAAAAGTCTTCTTTTTCCAGCCTCTTCCGCAACAATAGAGATCTCAACCGGGGATTGAAATTGCAATGTATGTAAGTTGAGGATACGGTCACCCTTGAAAACGAAGATGTGTTGAATATTGAGCAAGAATGGGGATTTTGTTTAGTTGGATGCTTTACTGGAAAGTTTCCGGGCATGAAAGCTGTAGAGCAGCTAATGGCATCGTGGGCAGTAAAATGTAAGTTGGTACCGCATAGTAGGGGCTGGCTCATTTTTCAGTTTGTCACTAAGGATGATAGCTTAAGTGTTCTTTCTGGTGGTCCTTATGTTATGTTTGGGAAAACTCTTCTACTGAAAAAACTCAACTTCGGGCTTCACCTTCAACTATCGGGAATTCATGAATGTACCTATATGGATTCAACTCCCAGATGTCCCTTTGGAAGCCTGGATGGAACGGGGGTTGTCGAAACTGGGATCAAGGGTTGGGAAGCCTATTTTCATAGGCCAAATCACTAATACTAAGTCGAGGCTTGGCTTTGCCCATCTACTAGTGGAAGTTGATGTTTCTAAGCCACCAATTACGAGTATTGAGGTCAAATTACCCTATGGTGTTCCTTTTCAGCAGTTGGTCCACTATGAAACCTATCCGGCATATTGCTTTCATTTCTCTCTTTTTGAGCATTCATCTTTTGTGTGTAAAGGCAAGACAAAACGCAAAATGTGAAGGCTATTGAGGTGGTTACTGATCGACCTATGCAGAAGGCAGGGGAAAATGCCACTACTGAGTAGGGGACTAGGTCAGATCGGGCGCAGCGCTAAGAGGGTGGGCCTCCCTTGCTCCCGGAGAAAACTTTAGAGGAGGCATCCAACGTCCCTTTGGCTAAGCCTTTTGTGCATACACCCCCTGAGGACCTTGCTGAATCTGATCATGCTGTGCGCCAACTTGTGGGACAGGATGCTCTTGCTCCCTCCGATCAGGTGGTACAGGCCTAACCTCCTTCTTCTCCTGCCAATATCCCTTCGAATCCGCTCAAGAGCTGTTTGGATATAGGGCAACTATCTTCCTCGATTCTGCCTTCGGTTATAGGGCACTTGAGTCAGTGTAATACCTCCACTAGTCACAGCAATATCTCTCCCTCTTCGGGGACCAAGGGGCCTCTGAACAAGAATGTTAGTAAGCAGGGTAGTAGCATTGGTTGTAAAGTGGCTGCTACATTTAAGGGTTCTGGTGAAGGTTCTTTACAGGTTGCTGACCGGGTTAGTTCCTAGAGGTCGAAGGGGGTTGGAGGGGGCCGCCCTCCTCTTTTTAAGCCATGAAGTTATTTTGTTGGAATGTCCAGGGCCTCAACTCTTCCCCGCGACAATAGAGTGTGGCTTCTCTTCTGAAGTCCCACAATTTCCATTTTGCTGGTTTGATTGAAACCAAACTCTCGGAATCCAATCTTCAGCTTATGATGCAGCTTCGTTTTGGTGGCTGAAAATTTTGTCATAATTTTGATTATCACCCCAATGGCCGCATGTGTCTCCTCTGGGATCCGAATTTTTATGACTGCAGTATCCTAGCGATTGGTGACCAATTCATCCATGTGGAGGTCCAATGTAAGATCACCCAATTCCCTTTTGTTGCATCGGTTGTCTATGGGCTTCACCGAGTCACTGAGCAGAGGGCTTTATGACTGTCTCTTCACCTCCTTATACAAAACCGACACCTTCCTTGGTTGATTCTTGGTGATTTCAACTGCGGATGTTCGGCCTATGAACGCCTTGGATGCGTGCCTCCTTCGGGTTATTTTTTTGAAAAACTTGATGGATTTTCGCATTTCTCTTGGCCTTGAAGATGTTCCCAGTCAAGGGGAATTTTATACCTGGAATAAGAAAATGTCATGGGCCAAACTGAACCGCGTCCTCTTTAATCAAGCATGGAGTGCTACCGAGTTTCATTGCTCATCCCACCTTCTGCCTATGCGCCCGGATTCAGACCACTTCCCATATGTGGTCTCCCTTAGGCGTGTGGAGCTTGCGGGTAGGAAATGCTTAAAAATTTTTAATATGTGGATGACAAACCCATTGTCCCTTCGGTTCTGGAAAATGCCTAGTGTCGACCTCTTTTGGGCTATGATCAGTTTATTTTGTGTAAGAAGTTACAAGGGTTGAAAGTTTCCTTAAGAGCGCTCAACTCGCAAGGTGTTGCGAACATCTCTAATAAAGCTCAGCTTGCCCAAGAGGCCTATCAGCATGCTTATGAGTTGGCTCTATCCCAACCGGATAATGAAGCTTTAAACCAGGATATGCTTCGGTGTCGAAAGTCTGCCGGTTTCCTTTTGGAGGCTGAACGTCTCTTATATCAGCAAAAAGCGAAATGTACCCACCTTATGGAGGCTAACAGAAACACTAAATACTTCCACGCCATTGCCAAAAGTGGAGCAAGCAAAATACCATAACCCACCTAGTAAAAGAGGATGGCTCGTCCACCACTTCCCTTTCCGAAGTTGGCCAATGTTTTGTCGATTACTATCAAGGTCTCCTTGGGTCGGCTGTTTCTCTAGTGCCTCTTGATGAGGATATGGTTCGGATGGGGGCCCTTTTGGATGAACTTGCACGAAATTTCTCACCGCCTTGGTTAGTGAGGCGAAAATCAAATGGGCTTTGTTTGACATTGGAGATACTAAAGCCCCGGGATCGGATGGTTTCTCTTTGGCTTTTTTCAAACAAAAATGGCCCACAGTGGGAGGTGATGTAATAAGGACTGTCCAGGAATTCTTTCTCTCGAGTAAAATTCTGAAGTAGCTTAACCATGTTATTCTCACTCTTATTCCGAAGTCTCCCAATGCTACAGGCGTAACGAAATTCCGGCCTATTGCATGTCTGAATGTGGTTTATAAAATCATTACTAAAATCCTAAATGAGCGCATGAGGCAGGTTGTGGGGCCGATCATTGACCCCGCCCAAGTAGCGTTTATTCTTGGGCTTAACATGCTTGAAAATGTGTTTCTTGCCCAGGAACTGGTCCGGGGGTATACAAGAAAGCAGATATCCCCCCGATGTTTGCTAAAGGTGGATATTACTAAGGCATATGATACTCTTGATTGGCATTTCTTGGAGCATATGATGGGGAGCCTTGGCTTTCCAACGCGCTTCATCGGATGGGTTATGGAGTGCGTCACAACGGCGTATTATTCTATCTCACTCAACGGTTCCATGTATGGAAAATTTGATGGATGGCGGGGCCTGCGCCAAGGTTATCCAATGTCACCCATGCTTTTCCTCCTTGGCTTGGAGTATCTTTCTCGGTTGTTGAAATCCAAGACGGCATCCCACTAATTCCACTTTCATCCGAAGTGTCACAAATTAAGGCTCTCCCACTTTGCTTTTGCAGATGATTTGATGCTCTTTTGCCGAGCTGACCGCTCTTCAGTATGTATTCTTGCTGAAGCTTTACACGACCTAGAATGTGTGGCCGGTTTGAAAATGAGTATTGCCAAGTCTTCTATTCATATTGCGAGTGTTCATGGATATGAAAAAGAATGTCTTAGACAGATTATGGAGTACCCTTTGGGGGATTTTCCTGTTCGCTATCTTGGCGTCCCCCTCGCCCCTATGAGGGTGTCGGTGGCTCAATTCTCGGTGCTCCTTGATATTGTTAAAGGCTATCTTACGGTGTGGAAGAGGCACTCTCTTTCCTATGCGGGGCGCAGTGAATTGATCCACTCCGTTATCCAGGGGGTTCTTGCTTTTTGGTTACAATCTTTTCCTCCCCCCTCACTATTATGGACCGGATTGCGGCCATTTGTCGCCTTTTCTTTTGGGGAGGCAATCATTTCCGGGTGGCTTGGGATACGGTTTGTTCGCCTAAGGAGGAGGGAGGTTTGGGCTTGAAAAATGGCAAGATATGGAACAATGCGCTTTTGGCTAGTGTCCTATGGAATATTCACGCTAAAGCTGATTCGGTGTGGGTCCTTTGGGTTCATGAAGAGTATCTTCGTGGGTAGTCAATATGGGAATGGCAGCCCCACAGTCGGGATTCGCAATTGCTGAAAAAATTGGTGACTATCCGAGACATATTGGTGGCAAAATGTGGAGGTATAGTTGAAACTATTAGTGTTGTGCAGAAGGCTTGTATACAAGATCGTCCCTCCTCTCAAAAACTCTATGACCTACTTCGGGTGGCCCATCCACGCAAGCCATGGATGGCTTTTATTTGGAAGAAATAGTCAAATCACATAAAATAGCCCCTGTGATATACTTTATTATTCATCTTAACCCCTGTGTTTTTAATTCGTTCACCTTAGCCCCTGTGTTTTTTATTCTCATTCAAGATACCCCAATTGGGTATTTCCGGACAAATTTGCCCTTAGATTATTGAAATATTTTTTTTAATCTCTTGATTCTAAGGGCAATTTTGTCCGAAAATACCCAATTGGGGTATCTTGAATGAGAATAAAAAACACAGGGGCTAAGGTGAACGAATTAAAAATACAAGGGCTAAGATGAATAATCAAGTATATCACAGGGGCTCTTTTATGTGATTTGCCGAAGAAATACATCCCGCCAAAGTTCTCTTTCATTGTTTGGATTAGTGCTCGGGGCCGTTTACCAACGAAGGATAATTTGCATTTTCTTGAGATTGATAAATTTTGTGGGTTTTGTAGGTCAGCTGTGGAGACTATCAACCACCTATTTTTTGCTTGCCCGATTACTAGTGTGATTTGGAGCTCCATTTGCAGCTGGTTGGGTGTCAATCGGTCCATGACTACACTGTCAA
Organism: Erythroxylum pelleterianum; assembly: GCA_027563865.1. Classification (NCBI taxonomy): domain Eukaryota; kingdom Viridiplantae; phylum Streptophyta; class Magnoliopsida; order Malpighiales; family Erythroxylaceae; genus Erythroxylum; species Erythroxylum pelleterianum. The sequence goes on from JAOQMR010000211.1 coordinate 14,608,331, forward strand.
GCGCTTTGAAATGGATCTGGAAGGATTATCCGGGTGCTCTCATAAAAAGTAAAGCGGTCCGCCTAGCTCTTATGACTACCATTTATACAATTTGGAAATGTCGAAACCTGATTCAAATGGAAGGTGCTTCGATTACCAGGATGGATATTGTGGCTCAAATCAAGACTTCTATGTATCGAGTCCTGTACAGGATTTATCCCCCCGAGCTCATATGTTTCTAATCCTCCTTATGGAATTTGGTTTGTAGGCTCAGCTATCTTGATGCACACTGCGCAGCTGCTTTGATTGGTTTTCTTTTGGGTCTACTGATGTTCCTAGCCTCATGTACTGCTATTGTTGGGTGGCCTGCATTATGGGTCTGGGTTGGGCTGTTTTTCTTGTTGGATTGGGTTTTGTGGATGTTTTTGGGCTGTGACTTGTTGAATTTTGTTGGGTTTTTTTAGATTGGGCCTGGATGTCTCCCTTTCCATTTGTCCTTAACTGGGGTATGACCTGTGATGATGTATATAATTTTTATCATTGATGAATACAATTTTACCATTCATCCAAAAATATAAAAGACCAGAAAGAAAGAAATAAGATAAACGTTCTGTATTTATGATTCTTTGCTTTGGGCAGGATTGGAGTCTGGGTCTTTCATTTACTTCCATTCATTACTTTTCTCACAAGGCACGGCGGGCATATGAATGTAGGATACTGAGTTCTTTATATATAAAATATAATCATTTGTTGGATGTATTGAAAAGATCAACTTCAGATGCAGCATTCGAAACATAAACCATTGAACCTATCATTTTCACTTTGCCATCTAAAAAGTCACAGGAGCTTGAATTCTTTAAAAGGGTGAAAGGGTGAGGATAAAGCAACATGGACATGGTTGGCTAGGCTTAATATATTATTATTATTATTGCTGTTTTCTACTTTGATTCCAAAATCTGTTACACATTTTGTGTGCAGGTTGAATAAGTTGTCAAAGATTAAAAATAGCGGTGAAGGCTTTTCTGGGTCCTCAAACTAGACTACAATATCTCTACCCGATTGGGATTGTTTCACTGTGTCCTGCCTGCCTGGTCTCCTCTCTTTTTTTTTTCGGATTCTCCCCGGTCACTGTCACTCCTCTTTTTTGGTAGAGTTGGTCATAGTGCCATCTCCAGATGATCCACCAGCCTTTGACTCGTCAAATTCCATTAACTGCATATAGGCAAAGGACACCTCCATATTAGTCAGCTTCAGTCTAATTGCATCAGCCTAGCAGCAAATTAATTATTAAGCAGCTAACTTAGCAACTTGAGCCCCCCTCTTACAAAACTATTCAACTAGAATGAACAAACACACAAAGGTCCTTCCATCACGCAAACACTCACGCTCACGCACTATCAAACATTCCTTTACACATAAACTAATTTGAAGCATTCTCTTTCAAAGTCAGAATATAGAACTCGTATTGGAATCCAAACTACAACCACACTGGTCCAGAAAGAACTGGGAATAATACCACAGCAAAAAAAAAAATTCACACTGGGTGTTGAACAAACCGGTTTGACTTCACCATTCCATAGGACATGAGCAGCCAAGAATCCTATTACTGCTGGCACAATATACAAAAGCGCGGGCTGCAAATACAGCATAGACCATAGTATTTTAAAATATGGGCCAAATAAGATTTTCAAAGACAATCAATGCGATATTTTGATAATTGTGATCATCTCAAGTTACCTGTGCAGCTTGGAACCAGTTCATGACAATAATTGTAAGGACCAAACCAACTGCATACCCCAGAAAAGCACTCTTGAAGTACTGACTATCTTTTTCTCTAGAGACATCAAATCGCAATGCCAGAGCTACAAATATACCTAAATAGCAAACAAGCATTGCAAGGTAAGAACTAAAAGGAATGATCAAGAGATATTGTGCTAAAATGAAAGTTCCAACTCTAAATTCTAAAACCTACCAGGAATCACAATGTCACCAAGCCCAAGCATAGAAAATGGCCGTGTTGCATCTGCTGTTGGGAACAGAAGCTATAGAAAAATTGAATGTTCCCAATTAGGGTCCTCTAATAAATCATAATTCACAATCAAGTAGTTGTGATTGGGCCAGATGAATGTTAATAACAGCTGGCACACTAACCTTGATAGGAGCATCAAAAGACTTTGCAACACTGACCATCACAGGAGTGAAGAAAACCCAAAAGATATCATATACAAACAGTCCAGCCTAAAATAATTAGGAAGGGAAACACTCGTCATAAGCAAATAGACAAAGATATAAATCCTCCTCACATTTCAATCAATACATTACAAAAGCATAAAACTGATTCCAAAAATCAGAATATTGAACAAAACATGAGGTACAAACCATTTAGAGGTCATGGAGAACAGACATTATTTCAGGACACAAGGACTTTTTCTCAGTAACCACATCAATTGAAAGTTCAAAGGCATCAACTCCAGACAACTATAAGATGAATAGTTTTACATTCTTGGATTCTATGTAAACCAACAAAATTACATGGATGATCAATCGAAGTGCTGGTATGGTGATTGATAGGAAGCCACGTGCAAATTTAAGGTGTACAGAAGGAGCGATGGTGATAGACGACTTGACATTAGTCCGTCATGTGATCCATGTAACATAGACGTTTAGATCACAACTATATCACAGTACTATCTTTAGTTGGATGACACTGATGACAATTGTTGGAGGGTGTGATGGGTAAAAGTTGGCTATTAAGGCATGAGTTAATGCAAGGCTATGCAAATGCAAACCCGCCGATATTTTGATACGAAGGCAAGTCAACTTCATAAAGTTCAATACAACTATGTTTCACAACATGAGCATGCTAGAGGAAACTTTCATACAAGTATCAAATGATCAATGAATCACCAGTACCACCACTGCCAAAATATCTTAGAAACAAGGCAAGTTCATCTCATTACCAGGAGGATAGCACCAGTCTTAAACGATCCAAGGGAGAGCATTTCAATACCCTGTAAGAAAACAGTTACAGACTTTAATAGGCTTTAAATTATTCATCCTTAAAAGATGTACAACCAGTGCCTGACCTGAATACAGAAAGCCAAGCCCAATATATTGTTAGCGAGCCAATGCTTCTGAGAAGCATACCATGCACAAAAAAATGTTCCAGGCATTGCTGCAACAATCTGAGATCTTGTGAACTCAATCTCCAAAGCTGTATAAGAAAGGTGTAAGGAAAAACATCATTCTGCATAATAAAAGCAAGATGTCAACTGGATCAAAAACGAGATATAAATTAAAAGAAACTAACATAACAGATTAATATATTGGCAACCTCATCTTCGAACAAGTATGAGCTCTATTTGAAGCAGCAAAGACCTAGCAGTAACATCTACCAGACTACAAAATCACTCACATAAACAGATCTGATGTAGCAAATCTGTTCAGAATAAACAAATACTTTAAGTGCATAACAACACACGTCTGAGTGTATAACACATTAACATCCACACCTCAGAATACAAGGATTGGTACTAAAAATATAATATCTGTTAGCAATTACCACTTACTAGGATCAAAACAAGATATCTCAGGTAGGAGATTTCACTCCAGGCTAGAACTACTCTCATTTAATAAGAACTTAATGTGACATTTAATTCCACAATTGATGTGAAAACAGACATAAGAGCTCCGAACTGACAAAAGTCATACGCAAAAAACATATACAATGGAATGCTTTGGAAATGTACACTCAAAGTTCAATCAAGAAGCAATTATGACTGCCTAGCTGTACTAGATCTGATAATAATACCATAATGATGACAAGTTGACAACAAAATCGAATAACCAGCCAATTAAACATGCAATCAAAATCATGAAAGGAATTATAACAGCATCACATACAACGAAAATAAGGAAAATGCCAGACAAAGGAGTCATCATTCCAACGGGTTGGAAGAAAACGTTTAATAGCTGGTAGCAATGTTGCCCTGAGAAAAGTGGAATGAAGAAGATACATAAAAAAATGATACTAACAAATATAACCAACCTTATCAAAATGAAATTCAAATTATCAAATCAAATTAATGGAGAACTTACGAAAGTGCAACGACTCCAAGGATGAAAAAGTAGCATGTGAGTACAGCATTAACCAAATCTTTTGAAAGAAACTTGAAGAGCAGGAATAAAGATAACAGCATTGCACTCCCTACAAAGGGAAAGCGCATTGCATGCTCATTGGACATGGTTTCCTGGAAGTTAAAACAAAATATTAGGCATTCTTGATGCATAACCAAGACATAATAATCAAAATCACAGGTAACGAAAATAATTATTCTTGTAGTGCATACCGTTGGAGGCGTTGGCTTGACGGATCGGTAACAACCAACATAAACTGTCAGACAAGCAGTCAATATGACATTTATGTTTGGGTCTACATTCACAACAAGGGGCGCAAGTGTTAGACCTGCATTCAATGATTTGAATGGTGTTAGATAAGGGTCAACAAATCCCATTGACATAAGAAAGATGTCACTACAAGGTGTTATCATGTCAAATCTCAATCTTTCTCTTGTTTCAATGGCTTTGCTGCATCATGTGTCTATATCAATAAACAGCATTAAACCTCATACCGTCAAGTTAAATATTTGTTGACGTAAATAGAATCTAAAATGGAATCCAAACCTGCTAAAACCACATTCGCTATCCGCTCACAACTCTTCATCTTTTATTCAACCAAAACTCTGATTCAACCAATCTACGATTATGCAAAAGTCAAGTCTTACAAAAATCTTGAATATCAATCAAGCCTATCCCAAGTTCGCTACTTCAGCAATCAAAAAAGTCCTGCACGTTTAATGCATAACAATCAACCCAACAAGAAAAATGATCACCAACAAAATAACACACAGGTGTAAACAGTAAACAGATAGCTAGAACACGGTGCGATACTGTAGCATGAAAGTTCACTCTTTCAGTTGCTGAGCAACTGAGATTATGAGATTCACAAGTTAATATTCCCATTCAAATTCGGGATCACAAATCAAAGATAAAATAATAATAACGGCGACTAAAAGATCGTTTCCAGAATCACAAAATAACCGAAATGAAGAAAGAAAAGAAAAGACTAGCCCAAATTTCACAGCAAACAAACGGGAAAAACCCAAGTGACCCACATAAATACCAAAGGCTGGAGATAGGTCGAGTTGACAGCTACCCAGAAGCAGAGAAACTTTCTCTCTCTAACGGTTACAGGAAATAACAGATCGGAGCAGCCGTCTAGAGAGAGATTTTGACATAAACTGTATAGATTTGCGATTTTGCAGAGACAGGGTTTAAAGTTTTTTACCTGGAACATTTGTCAGTCAAAAGGCCTGGGTCAAAAAGACTGGGCAGTCACGCATCAAATGGTCAATGTCAGTGACAAAATCCAGGCATTGAACCGTCTTGAACGCGTGTGAGGTATTTATTGGCAGTTCACCATGAATAGGAGCATCCTGTTAAATCTTAAGGGTATGTTTGGATGTAGGTGGAGGGATAGGAAGGGAATGGAATGGAATGACCCAAATAACTCAGGCCATTGTTTGGAGTCTATTTTGAAACAGGATGTAATGACAATTAATGACTTTGGAAGCCATCCTTTGCCACCCAAAATCTAATATTTTGTGACCTCCCAAATTGGGGGGTCAAGGATGGAATGGAATGGCTTGCCTTCTAAACTCTAATTTAATGACAAAAATACGTTTAAAAAATTAATGAAATTACAACCCCAGTTCAGCAAATACCTACGCGGCTACATGTTACTACGTCCATTGTGTTTCTCCTTCAACTGGCTTCTTCTATTGACGAATGTTTTCTTCCACAGCTATCTCCACCATTACATCAAAAATTTAAATTTAAAATATGTTATTAATAAACACGGCTCAAATGTTCATGATAAAGCTAGCATTGTGAAGGTTCATAAATTTTAAATATATTATTAATATACACTGCGAAATGTAGAAATAGATTTACAACGCTAAGAATGATTATCAACCATGACAAGACACATGAATAAATGCCTAACGAAGAGTACAGTACGATGAGGGTTAATAAAAAAGAACAAGATAGTTGATTGCTTATATAGGAAATGACAAAACTATATTCTGGGCATCCTACAATTTGAAATGCTTTGGGGTTACTAAA
>JAOQMR010000211.1:14614592-14627479 GCA_027563865.1 Erythroxylum pelleterianum
AGAAGAAACTCTGAGGACTGGACGTAGCCCACGGTTTGGGGTGAACCAGGATAAATCTCTGTGTCTATACTTTTCAACTTCATCTTTATCTCATCACATACGAAGCAAAGTATTCTAAAACTGTTTTTTAATTTGAGTTGTGATAACTCTCTGAATAAAACAAGTTTTTAGTTTAAACAAAACAAAAATTATTTTTAGAAGGGATCGTTTAGAAAAGAATACCACAATTCAACCCCCCTTTCTTGTGTATTTTGGTCGTATTATTAACGTGTGATTTACTTCATTTTGTTGTAATGAATTAAATTGTACTTTATTATTATTGTGTTACGATTATTGCTATGTTATCATGTTATACAATAAGCTTATTATTTATCTTTTTATATATTTTGATACAGATGTCTATCTTCTGATAATGATTTTGACAATGATCATAAATATAATGAAGAGATTGAAGAATAAATTTTGCATTTGGTTCAAATTGGAGTTGCAATGGTCATAGACCATCATATTAAATATTATATGAAAAAATCATGTAGAACATCTGTTCAGATTGGTTGGATGTTTGTAATAGAGTTGCTTAATGGTCATAAAGATAGATGTCATTAACAATTGAGAATGGAGAAGGATGTGTTTATCAAATTATGTAAATTGTTGAATAAGTAATATGGATTAAAGAAAGGTACAGAAGTTGCAATAAAAGAGGTTGTAGCTATGTTTTTGATCACTTTAGGTCATAAACTTTGCAATAGAATGGTTCAAGAAAGATTTCAACATTTATTTTGAGATTATAATATTATTTAACTTTTTTACATGTTCTAATATTTATTTTTCATATTAATTTGATTTCTTATAAGAAAATAAGACATCTCTTTAAATTATTTCCTACAAGATGGTTATCTAAAATTTCCTACAATATGGTACTTTGCATATTGTTTAGTATATTTTAAAAATTATTTAGCATAAATAATTTTATTATAAAATAAAATATAGTTAAAATTAATAAAAGTTCTTTTTATTTTTATGTTGCCAAACAGTCTACTATATGAAGCTGTTTTTAAAAAGCTGTTTTTTAATTAACAGCCAAACATTCATCTGGCTTTTAAAAAAAGCTCTTTTCAGAAAAGCTCTACTGATAAAAACTCAATCAAACGGGCCCTAAACATTTGAAGACAGTGGAGTTCTTTGAGGACTAGTTTCCTAGTTGAATGTAAACTTTATCTTGTTGTTATCTTATGTTATCAGTTAGAGTCCTATTTAGACGGGAGTGTCGTCTAATTGGTACATGTGATGTAATCTGACAAGGATAGACATGATCTTAGCACGATCTTAGGCAGTTTAGATATAGTGGGATTCTGAATGTAACTTAGAAGGCAAGTTAGGATGCCTATATATAGCTCATTCGAGCTCTGCTCTTCTCACTTGATCAGAGAGAGCATTCTTTGTATTCTTTTGAGGGAAAGTATATAAAGTTGGTTTTTGACCATATCTCTGTGTTTCTTTGTTGTCTTTGTTCTTATTGCTTTCTTAGCATTGTTTCTTCGAGTGTGAGCGAGGTAAACACTTCGAGAGTTCGTTGAGGGCTGAGTCTTACTTAAACGGTTCTAAGTGAGATTGTCGTGCAAAGGGTGTTAGCGATAGACTTCAATGTAAGTTCGAGTCCCAAAGGTGACCTTTGTATCACCTCCAAGTGGAAACTTAACGTACCGGTCACAAAGTGGGAGGACAGTGGGAAGGCCTTGTTCGGCGTTGGCTGGACCAATCAGTATTTGCCATGTCAATGTCCCAAAAATCTTTGTTTGACATCGTCGTAAGTAATGTTTTAAAGATTCTGGGTCTTTAACAACGCTTTTTTGCCGGTTCCCACTTCATAGGAGTCTATTCTTTTTCTTTGAATACTGATAATTTATCGAGCTAATTCACGCAACGATTCACATTTTGGTTACGTAGTTTGTCTGAAGTTGAAGTTTTGAGGTTTGAGATTGTATCTCTTTGGTGTCAACAAATTAAATGCTAGTCGAATCTCTTCGTCTTTGATTTGCTAGGCAGAACTTATGTGCAAGCTAGTAAGTTTAGGGAAACAGATGATGCCTTTAAATCATTGGTAGTGTGTAACTCACATATAATGACATAAAGACATATATGACTTTTTGAGAAGGAAATAAATATTTTTGAAGTTATTAGAAAATGACATATTCTAGGATGTGCTCTTTTTAGATATATAATTTTAACTTTTTGAGAAGGAAATAAACATTTTTGAAGTTATTGGAAAACTGACATATTCTAGGATGTGCTCTTTTTAGAAATTAAAGGTAAAGACGCAAGTTGAAAATACAATCATGTCAGTATGGTAGAAATTTTTTAGAAGAAGATACATTCTGAAACACGATTGAGTCACAAATTGTGATCATGCTATAACAAAGTGAAAGAAGTCATAGTTTATTAAAGCCCTTTTGATGTGAGTAGGAGCAAGGATCACTGTGGAGATGGCGTGCGTGATGGGAATGAGCTTGTCATTCTAGTTAGACCTATGTCACTAGGACCGAGAGACTCAAGGAGGCTCTCTATGCACATGTGGGTCAACTTATGGAGAGGATGAAGCTAGCCAAGCCTATTGTAGGAGAGCTAGTTGGATCATAGCCCAAATTGATCCACTTGTCTCAAATCCTTAGACTGGAGTCACTTGGGACTTGAAGACCATTGTGTTGGGCTATTCTTCGTCATTTGAAGCCTAAGAGGAGGCGTGCTTATGACCAGACTTGGCCCTCATTAAGACCAGACCTTTAGGTGCATGCTTATGAACTATCTTGGACTTATTTATGTTTTAGGCTTCAATGTATTTTAAACCCAAGTCTTTTAGTATTAAGCCTAGGTATAAATACTTATGTTTTAGGATTTTAGAAGACAACTTTGAATCATATTATTTTCTTGTGTGCCGTCGGCCATCTTGAGAGGAGAAGACCCTCTTGTTCTTTTCAATTTAGGAATTGAACATCACTTATCAACTGAATCAGATTATGGCGTGATTTTAATCCTAACAACTTTCTTGGTTTGTTCTTTACCCATTATCTAGGTTGCTCGAGACAAGTTCTTCATATTGGACACCCCGCCCTCGTGAGTAACAGGCCTGACGTCTTAAGTGACATCTGAATGCGTATCCTACAAGGGTGACGTGCCCCCATTAGGGCAAACACCAAAACAACTTACTTCTCCTATCGGAATTTCATTTCGGCTTGTTCTGAACATTTGTGGCTCTATGTCTCTAGTTTATTTAGAGACATAAATCATCGCATTTGGAGATCTTATAACAAAGTTATGGCTGAAAGACTCGAACAGGGTTTTGACCTCAATCATATTGCACCTGTCTTGGGTCAATTAGTGTAACTATCATATGGGATATTAGATTAAGATTATCTTAGGACGTTTTGAAAGAGGACTTCGAGATCTACAACTTTTATGAAAACCTCAAAGATAGATTCTATCGTTTGAAGGGTCAAAAATGGAGCAGACAATAGCAAGAAGCAGGCTAATGCAAGAAGCAAACGAATGCAAGAAGTGGACGAATCAAGAAGCAGACGAATGCAGGAAGCAGACGAATGCAGGAAGTAGACGAATCAAGAAGAAGACGAATGCAAGAAGCAGACGAATCAAAGTCAACTTAAGACGAAGCAAAGTCAACTTAAGACGATGCAAATCTTAAGACGAAGTGGAGTCAACTTAAGATGAAGCAAAGTCAACTTAAGATGATGCAACACTTAAGACGAAGCGGAGTCAACTTAAGACAAAGCAAAGTCAACTTAAGACGATGCAACGCTTAAGACGAAGTGGGGTCAACTTAAGACGAAGCAAAGTCAACTTAAGACAATGCAACTCTTAAGACGAAGCAGAGTCAACTTAAGATGAAGCAAAGTCAACTTAAGACGATGCAATACTTAAGATGAAGCATAGTCAACTTAAGATGATATGACGTCATCATAGTCTATATGACGTCATCACAGACGATACGTCTCTACAGACGATACATCCTTACAGACGATACGTCCTTACAGACGATACATCCTTACAAACAATGTGATGTCATCACAGACGAAACATCTATAGAGACGATACATCCTTACAGACGATACATCCTTATAGACAATATGATGTCATCACAAACGATGTGACGTCATCACAGACGATACGTCCTTACAGACAATACCACTTGATACTCCTAAGCATCTCCCTTTCTAAGGACTATAATTTTGGACTCCGATGTCCAAAAATTATCTACTATAAACTGTTGGAAAGTTAGAAGAAAGTCCTACAACTTTCTAAAAGGCACATTTGCCTAAATCAGCCTAGGATAATCCAGATCTTCCCTTGACTTTCGAACACGAACCTTTTTCCTTATGCAAACTTTAAAATGCAATGTATAAACTTGAGAGGAAGTCATAAGCAAAATGCAATCTTATTCCATTTGTATCAAAAGATAAGAGTTTTTACAAAGCTTTAGTGGGCATTTCAAGCCGCAAATACATTAACATCTTAAAATCCCAAAAATACAGAAGATACATGAATCATGAGTTGCTTAAAATGCAACTGAAGCCTTGCTTTACAAGATTTGCTTCAAATACAAAACATTTCAAAAGTGGAGTGATGCCTTGGCTATTGACTACTCGATCTCTTGCTCATCATATGCTTATGGGGAGGAAAATGAGGGTGAGCTTAAAGCGCATGGGTAACAATCTTATAATTGGTAACAAGAAAAACCATTTATAAAGTCATTTTCAATGCAAAAAATTCACGTTTATGCAAAATGTGTATGCATCATTCTTATCAACTTATCATGAACATGTAGCAAGCATATCAAGACGGTTTGGGTAGATCCATAAACATGACACACTACACATTTCCACATAATGGTTATGTGTAGCTGTAAACTTGAGGGAGTCCATGAAGGACCTCCGTGCCACAAGCAGGCAGGTGGGAGAAGCCTATAACGTGGTCAACGTGCACGTGACATTCTTGAGAAACTACCACCAAACCACAGAACACATATTTCATGAACTGAAATAGTTTGCCGCAAATGGTATGTTTTTGTAAAACTTGTATTTCATGAGCATAAAATATTTCATATCATTTCCAAAACTTGATTTCTTAAACTTGCTATTCTTAAAAAAAAACATTTTCATCATGTAATTTATCAACAATTAACACCATTCGTATACAACCATGTACCACAATCTTACAACATTTTAAAAGCAATAAATGCACATAAGCTAGTTGAAAAATCATTTCTTGTCATTTCTTGAACATTACTTAATTATAAAAGTGAAACCCACCTTGAATTTCCTTGCTTATAACTTGCTCAAATGTGCCTCTCCTCTTACTCCTCTCGTCTTTCTTGATTCCTTTTTCATAGATAAAGATCGTTTTCAATTGAAAATCTCTCAAAGCACAATCACTAAAATTAATTATAGAATACTTAAACTCATGCATTTTCTAAGCTTCATGAACCAAAACCCTTCCAAAATCCTAAGCATTTAAAATGTTCTTACCTTAAACCTTCACCAAAAGAAGAGATGTTTGGTTCTAAAGAAAGCTCTTATCTTGCTCAACCTTTTTCCCTTCTTGTACAACCTCAAAATCACTCTTTAAGACTAAGAAAAATCAAAACCTAGCATAACTCTCTTCTTTTCTCTATTCCACCGAAGCCTCTCTCTCCCTTCTTTCTTATTTTTGTGCTTTTTCTCTTCTTTCATTCCTCACTAACGTTTTTGTCTTCTAAAATGCAAGCCAACAATTTCCTCTTCCCATTTTGCCCCTTCCTCAATGTCTTATGATTTTTAAGCTTAAGTGATCTTCCCAAACTACCCTTCATGCAACTTACTACCTTAATACCTTAATTCAATTGACCTATATCACATAATCTTACTTACATTAACAAGCTAATTAATTCCAACATAACTAATCTAGCAAGATCCCAAAATGCATCTAATCATGCTTATTCATCAAGAAAAAAATTTGGGGCCAACAATTCTCCCCCTCTTAAAAGAATTTCTTCCTTGAAATTCTTACCTGAATCATTGAAGAGTTGCAGATACTTCTCTTTCATGGCCTCCAAAGGCTTCCACGTGGAATCATGAAAGACATCATGAATATGTGATAATTCCGGTGGTAACAATAACCTATAAGCTAGCAGTCCAATCCTCTCAAGAATTTCATAGGGACCCACATATCTCGGACTCAACTTGCTCTTCTCGCCAAACCTTATGACTCCTTTCCAAGGAGACGTCTTAAGAAAGACTTTCTTACCGACTTCATACTCCATCTCCTTTCGGTGTGTATTGATAAGTTGTTGTTTTTGTTATATTCTAGATCTATTTTATCATTGTTTTACATTAATTGATGTTGAATTTCTTTTAGTTTTTGTGAATTTGGTACTGCTCCCTTGTGTTTTTTGGAATTTACAGGTGTTTGTGATTTTACACGATCTACCCATGTAAAATCACATGGCCCATGTGATTTGCAGCAAGATGCGCATAACAGACCCAAAGGTTACACGGCCAGACCGTGTGAAATCACACGGGCTGTGTATGACGGTTACTTTTGACAGTTTTGGAGATTTAAAAGAGAGAAAACTGAAGATAGAAAGAGACTTTTTTTTGGACGATATAAAATCGAGAGGAGAAAAGAAGATCAAGAGGAGAAGAAGAGAACAAGTATCAGCGAAGAACAATTTGGAGATTGAGAGATCAAGACTCAAGATAAAATTGGAGTTCCTTTTTCTTCCTTTTTCCATTTTCTATTTCAAACTCCCTATTTATGTTAATAGTTCTTTTTTTCTTTTAAGATTAATTCAGTTATGGACCTTTAAATTCTCTTATTCTAGGATGTTTGTTTCAACTTGAGAATTATGTATTAAACCATATGTCTTTATTTCTAAATTCAATTTTGACTCAATTTCAGTAAAGTAATTTCGTCGATTATTGATATGATCTTTCTAATCTAGGGTTTTTAATTGAATATGGATGATGTTAAACTAAGTACTGAAAAGTGATGTTTAATATCTGATTTACTAGATTAGATCTAACTGAAAGAAGATCTAGAAATAGAATTCTTCGTTAGGAGTACTAGAAGAATCCAACAGCGTTAATTGGGTTGAATTTGGTTTTTGGCCTAGGAAACTGGTTTAAAATTTGGAATCAACATATTGATTACTTCGAAAGAATTAATTGACTATAGTTAGTTAATGTACTAGATCAGCGATTTATTTCATAAGGAGGTACATGATTTCTTTATTGGAATGAATTCCTAGAATATTTATCGCGCATTGCAATTTCTTTAACAACCAAACTTTCATATTTGATTGCTTAGCAAATTTAGGAGGTATGAATTTAGTAATTTTACCTAGTCCTTATGGATCGACACTTGACTATTGCAACTAAACCTGTGCACTTGCAGAACCTATCATGCATCAGTATAACTTTTCATTCCATCTTGCATTGCTTAATCAAATTGACCTTATCCACTGTCATCTGCAGTAACTATGGTCCTATCAGTTTTCTTTCTCTTTCTTCATCCCAACATATCGGAGTTCTACACCTCCTTCCATATAGTGCCTCATATGGAGCCATCTGAATACTCGAATGGTACAAATTATTATAAGCAAATCCTAAGCTCCTTTAAAATCTATCACACATGCCTTGAGCATTCCCTCAAGGGTCCGAATGGTCCTTTTAGATTGACCATCCGTCTGGGGATGAAAAGTCATGCTAAAATTCAACTTGATTCCTAGAGCCTCTTGTAAGCTTCCCCAGAATCTCGAAGTAAACTGAGGATCTCTGTTAGAAACTATAGAATCTGGAATCCCATGTAATCTTACTATCTCATCAATATATTTCTTTGCTAGCACATGTAGAGAATCAATATGTTTAATCGCCAAAAAATGGGCTGACTTCATCAAACGATCAACAATGACCTATATAGTATCATGCTTTCTACTGTTCTTGGGCAAATCCATTAGGAAATTCATGGTTACCTGTTGCCATTTCCACTCAGGAATGGACAAGGGCCTTAACTTGCCAGAAGGTGCCTAGTGTTCAGCCTTAACTTGTTGACACACTAGACACTTACTTGCATACTCTGCCCCATCTCTTTTCATGCCTTTCCACCAGAAATGCTCTTTCAGATCTCTGTACATCCTGGTGCTACCTGGGTGCACGGCATAAGGTACATTGTGTGCCTTATCCAGTATCTCATCCTTCACTTCCTTGACATTCAGAATACAAAGTCTATTTCCTACAACCATGAGTCCATCATCCCTTACTACCACCTTAGATTTCTTGTCATTCTTAATTTCTTCTCCTAGCTTGCTCAAATCTGTATCTTGTGCCTGTAACTCCCTAACCTTCTCTCTGAGTATCGGTCTTACTCTGAAAGTAACAACAATACATTTAGGTTCCTCCTGCTTCAAACTTATCCTAAGCTTAGCCATCTCTTCCAATAACGACAAATAAATTGTCTGAACATAGGCTATTGATGATTTCCTACTCAAAGAAACCACCACTATATTTGCCTTTCCTGAATGATACTCAACTAACAAATCATAATCTTTAATTAGCTTCAACCACCTTCTCTGTCTCAAATTCAGTTCCTTTTGACTCAACAAATACTTAAGACTTTTATGATCTGTGAAAATCCTCGTTTGAACCATATAAATAATGTCTCCAAATCTTCAGGGCAATAATTTAGTGCATAAGGCTTTAGTTGTCGTGAGGCGTAAGCTATTACCTTGTCTTCTTGCATCAACACACAACCCAAACCCTTTCTTGAAGTATCATTGTACACTGTATAACTCTTATCTTCAATAAGAAAAATCAAAACTGGAGCGCTTGTTAATCTGCGCTTGAGCTCCTCAAAACTTTTCTGGCATTCCTCACTCTAGATAAAATTCTGATTCTTTCTCAACAACTTAGTCATCGGAGCAACTATCATAGAGAATCCCTCAACGAATCTCCTAAACCTGCCAGCTCCTCACCTCTATGACTGTCTTGGGTGCATGCCAATTCACCACTGCTTCAACCTTCCTTGGATCAACATATACCCCATCTTTAGAAATTACATGTCCAAGGAATATCACCTCTGAAGCCAAAACTCACACTTGCTGAACTTAGTATAAAGTTCCCTCTCCTTCAATTTTTGCAATACAATCTTGAGATGCTCCTCATATTCTCCTTCGCTCTTGGAATACACCAGAATGTCATCGATAAACATTATGATAAACTAATCCAGATATTCCTTGAGACCCTATTCATAAGGTCCATGAAAGCAACTGGAGCATTGGTCAATCCAAATGGCATGAATAAAAACTTATAATGTCCTTACCATGTCCTGAAGATTGTCTTGTTTACATCAGACTCCTTGATTCTAAGCTGATGATAGCCTGACCTGAGATCAATCTTTGAAAAGACTGTTGCTCCTTACAGCTAGTCAAACAGATCATTTATTCGAGGTAGAGGGCACTTGTTCTTAATGGTCACCTTGTTGAGTCTCCGATAATCAATGCACATGCGCCATGTCCCATCCCTCTTCCTATCAAACAGAACTGGGGCTCCCCATGGTGACGAACTCGGCCTTATGTACCCTTTCTCTAGCAGTTCCTCCAACTGTTCCTTGAGCTCCTTCAGTTTAGTTGGGGCCATCCTATACGGTGGTATAGAAATGGGTGCGATTCTGGGAATCAAGTTGATGGCAAACTCGATTTCCCTCACCGGTGGCAAACCAGATAAGTCCTCTGGGAACACATCTAGAAACTCCCTCACAATTGGAAGATCCTCTAACTTACCTTCATTCACATCAGTATCCATAACATATGCCAAAAAGGCTTCACAACCC
This sequence comes from Erythroxylum pelleterianum, assembly GCA_027563865.1. Taxonomy (NCBI): domain Eukaryota; kingdom Viridiplantae; phylum Streptophyta; class Magnoliopsida; order Malpighiales; family Erythroxylaceae; genus Erythroxylum; species Erythroxylum pelleterianum. The sequence goes on from JAOQMR010000211.1 coordinate 14,624,469, forward strand.
TTTCCCATCATCCTATGAGCCAATCCTTGGTGATTGTGTTTTCCTGTACCCTTTGAAAATCACCTTCTCACCATTGCCCAAATCAAATTCTACCTCATTAAGGCCACAATCTAGCTTCACATGATACTTCTCCATAACATCCATTCACAGTATGACATCTAGCCCCTTTAGCTCTAGGGGTAACAAGTCTACTACAAGCTGAGTACCCTCGATGAAAAGCTCACAATCCCTATGCACTTAACTTATAATCACATGCCTCCCTAGAGAAGTGCTAACAATTAAAGGACTACCCAATCGCATCAAATCAACATCATGTAATGTCATGCTTGCAGAAACAAATGAATGCATGGAGCCAGACTTAATTAACACATATACTACAGAATTGAATAACTGAGCCATACCCGTGACAACTTCAGGAGCGGCTGCAGCTTCCTCTCTGGTTATGGCGAACACCCTTGCCTGAGCCTGGCCCCTAGGCCTTCCTAGAGGAATAGCCTTCCTTGCAGCTCCAGAACTGCCCACCTCTGTGACTGGCCTGGTCCCCACTGTTTTTGTTCTCCTAGGTACTTACAACTGTGACCCCTCTTACCTTGTTACTTGGGGACAGTCTTTGGTCAAGTGTCCCTTCTCTCTACATCGGAAGCATGCTCCAAATAACTTGAAGCACTCTCCTTTGTGAAGTTTCCCACAACGCTCATATTGAGGGTTTGTGTATCTTCTCCTCCCCGTCCTTCCTATGCCTCCCACACTTGAGGCTTGTCCTGAAACTGCCTTTGCTTGCTTGTTCTTGGTAGGGACACTACTTCCCACTTCACTCTGAGTATGGTAACTTCTTGTACCCCTCTCAGGCCTTGGAGCACTCATCCCCTTCTTAGTAGACTGCTCCCTGTTCTTTCTCTTCTTGCTTACTTCATTCTTTATATTTTCTAGTTTCTCAGCCTGGAGTGCAGCATCTACCAATTGCTGGTAGTCACAGAAGTTATAGATCAAGACTTTCTCCTTGATCCCCAAATGAAGACCTCCCTCCAACTTGCGGCACTTATCCTCCTCATTTGCCACAATGTTGGCCGCATATTGGGAATGCTGAGTGAACTTTAACTCATACTCACTCACACTCATATCTCTCTGTGTGAGATTCAGATACTCTCTAGCCTTCTCTTGGATATAGACCCTCGAGAAGTACTTCCTCCTAAAAGCTTTCAAAAAGTCCCTCCTTGTTAGCACCAGAGGCATAACGTGACTGTGGGGCACTAATTCCCACCAATCAAGTGCATCCCCTTGCAGCAAGCTAATGAAGATAATCTAACTTATCTTCGTTAGAGCACTTCATCTGAATCAGGAATCTCTTGGTCCTCTTCAACCATGCTTCAGCATCTTCCAGATTGGTGGTTTCATTAAAATCAATAGCTCCATACTTGCGGATCTTATCATACTACCCACTCCTCTCCACTCGAGTTGGCACTGGTACTTGTGACTCTTGGCCCATGACATAAGTGAAAGCCTGGGCAAAGGCTTGAAAAAAACGGGGATCTATGGGATCTGCTTGAGGCATAGGAGGAGGCAGTGAAGGCACCTTATGTTGCACACTAGGTGCCTCAGGAGCTGGAGTAGAATGTGTCCCTACATCTTGCAGGAGATAAGATTCATCTGTGCTCCCTTGGTGAGAGCTAGATCGAGTCACAGCTCCTCGAGTTCTCTTTCGAGGCGGCATAATCACTCCTTCAATTTAAAACATTCAAAAACTTTAGTTCATGATTAAGGTAAAACAACTTCAAATCATTAAATAATTCAAAACAATGTACGTTATTCATTTTAAAACAATGCATGTTCATTTCATGTCTTAGACTACCCACTTCATGCCTAGGGTACTCCTAAACCTAGTCACAAACTTAGACCTAAACCTAGTCGCAAACTTGGACCTAAACCTGATCGCTTTGATACCATAAGTGTTGGACACCCCACCCTCGTGAGTAACGGGCTCGACGTCCTAAGTGACATCTGAACTCGTATCCCACAAGGGTGGCGTGTCCCTACTAGAACAAACACCAAAACAACATACTTCTCTTATTTTCGAACAAATTTTGGGAAACCCCAAACCGAAATTTCATTTCGGCTTGTTCTAAACATTTGTGACTCTATGTCTCTAGTTTATTTAGAGACATGAATCATCTCATTTGGAGATCCCATAACAAGGTTGGGGCTGAAAGACTCAAACAGGGTTCTGACCTCAATCATATTGCACCTGTCTTGGGGCAATTAGCGTAACTGTCATATGGGATATCAGATTCATCTTGGGACGTTTTGAAAGAGGACATCGAGATCTACAACTTTTATGAAAACCACGAAGACGGATTCTATCGTCTGAAGGGTAAAAATGGAGCAGACGAAGCAAAAGTAGACAAATGGAAGAAGCAGACGAATCAATAAGCAGATGAATGCAAGAAGCAGACGAATCAAAAAGCAGTCGAATGCAAGAAGCAGACAAATGCAAGAAGTAGACGAACCAAAGTAAACTTAAGACGATGCAACTCTTAAGACGAAGCGGAGTTAACTTAAGACGAAGCAAAGTCAACTTAAGACGATGCAAATCTTAAGACGAAGCGGAGTCAACTTAAGACGAAGCAAAGTTAACTTAAGACGATGCAACGCTTAAGACGAAGCAGAGTCAACTTAAGGCAAAGCAAAGTCAACTTAAGACGATGCAATGCTTAAGACGAAGCGGAGTCAACTTAAGACGAAGCAAAGTCAACTTAAGACAATCCAACTCTTAAGACGAAGTGGAGTCAACTTAAGACAACAAAAAGTCAACTCAAGACGAAGCAGAGTCAACTTAAGACGAAGCAAAGTCAACTTAAGATGATACAACTCTTATGACGAAGTGGAGTCAACTTAAGACGATGCAACGCTTAAGACGAAGGGGAGTCAACTTAAGACGAAGCAAAGTCAACTTAAGATGATGCAACTCTTAAGACGAAGCAGAGTCAACTTAAGACGAAGCAAAGTCAACTTAA
>JAOQMR010000211.1:14643547-14655573 GCA_027563865.1 Erythroxylum pelleterianum
AAGTTGTATTCGGATGACGTAAAATTCAGTTCGGTTTGAGATTTCTTTGTGGTGAGGGATCCTTTCCTTGTGACACGTGTATCCAGATGTCACGTAAGATGTCGGGCCTGCGACTCACCGGGGAGGGGTTCCAACACTTATGGTCTTTTTAATGTAGGACCCCGGGACCCACCCCCATCACACCAGGTATTGTCTTCTTTGGTTGGGTGGAGCCACGACTCGAACACCCAACCTCAAGGTTTTGTTGTGCTTTAAGCACATGCCTCTTACCAACGAGCCATTGGTCCTACAATATATATAGTGTGCAAAATTCACACTCAAAATAAAAACATACAATGGATACAACCCTCCCCACACTTGGACAATACATTGTCTTCAATGTGAGAAAAACAAACAACACGTAAAAGTGGGGAAGTAAAACATAATAACAATAAAAACAAAAAAAACAAATAAAGAGATAAGGTTTAGAGCATAAAACCCGTCACAATGATTGAGGTGGTGATGGTGTTGTTGTCTGAAACCAAATTCGCTTGACGCTCGAGATTAGTTCCCTATCTTATAATTTCTTCAAAAAGAATAAGAGAATTAGCAATCCAAACCATTCGAAATCATTAAAAACTTATTTTTATAATTTAAAACAAATCTAACTACATAATAATTTCAATCTAACTACCAAATGTGCTAATTTATGGCCATTAGCTTGACCTTGCATTCTTACAAACTCAGCCGGGATAAATTATAAGTGGCTGACTTCCACCCGTGTTGCCTAATTTTAGTTTTGTAGCTTGTAAATAATCTACAAATTGGAAGATAATCAGAAGGAAAATAATGATAAAATTAAGGAAACTAATTAAGCTCAATAGTCCTTTTTATTAACAAACTATCAATAAAATAGAGAATAAGAAAACCTCTTAAATCTTCTATTGAATCCAACAGTCCTATAAGAGGGTGAGTTGTTCTTATTCTTCCTCAATCACCCCCGTTTCCTCTTCTTCTCTCACTTCATTAACAGAGACTTTCGTATCTTCTTCAACCTCTATGTCCTGTATCCATTGTTCTTTATTATATTCTTATTCAACTTCTTGAACAGAGACTTCCTCATATTCTTCAAACTCAATCTCCATTGTCATCTATTCTTCTTCCTCTTGCTCCTTTAAATATTCGACTTCATCAATTCTCATGAAGGAGTTATCCTCCTTCGAATTCTTTAATATCTTATTCATATTGAATTTCACTTGTTCATCTCCAATTTGAAGGATGAGGTTGTCTTCATGGACATCTACTAAAGCTTTTTGGTGAGCAAAAAGGGTTTACCTAGAATCAGCGAACATTTTTGATCCACCTTAAAGTCTAACACAACAAAATCCACAAGAATGATAAACTTGTCCACTTTTACAAGTACATCCTCTAGCACAGCAAATGGTTTCTTTATCAACTGATCTGCCAACTGAATTCGCATAAATGTTGGCTTCACATCTCTTAACCTCAGTTTCCTAAAAATCAACAAAGGCATAAGGTTTATACTTGCACCTAAGTCGCATAAATATTTTGAAATCTTTAAAGTACCAAATACACAGGACGATCATATCCTGTCATGCCTACTTCTATCACGGTCGTCACCTGTCATACTTGCTTCTGCCACCATCGTGGCTTCCCCTCCTTACTTCTGTCATGATCGTGATACTCAAATGTTTGTTAAAACATCATGCAACCTACAACTATCATATCCTCACACTTGAACTTTTGCTTGTCCCCAAACCAAAACAAAACAAACAAAACCAAAACACACCAAATAACAACACACATGTATGCAATAATGGTACAGTGGTATTGAACATAATGAAACAAATTTGACTAAAAACACGTTCCTTCAAGTTGTCTAACTTATTAACTTAGGAAATCTGTGTTTAAGTACTTTGGACTAAATATACATACTAATCAAGACTTAATGTCAAATTCATTCACTCCTATCACTCACACACACACATTGATAATTAATTAGTTAATCAAAGTTTTAATTATCCTTAAGTAGCTTTTCATGGGAAGTCATGCTATCCATAAAGAGTAGGATTTATTAATCAACACACTATTTTAGTTAATTTTCATTAACATAAACCTAGCCTTCTAACGTGAAAGCAAACATTTGTGATGATATCCCCCAATTACTCAACTAGGTAATGTTTTTATTAAGCGACGCGAAGGTAAACATTTATGATGAATGGTCCCGATTACTCAGCTATATTACACTGTCAACTGGCAACTAGCTCTATTTATAACCTGATTTGTTTTAAAAGGCCAATGGAATAGTTATTTATTAAACAAAAACATACTTTTTAAAAATATTTTCTTGCCTACCTCATTTCTTTAGCGAATCATTCTCATGAAAAGATACTAACGATGCTGCTTATTCGATTGACCTAAAATTATAAATGAATGTGTCAATTCCTAGGGTGAATGAACTAACATCATATCCTAATTAACACGCATATTTAACCAAAGCAACCTAGGACACTAATTTTGCAAGCTAATAAATCTTAGTAACCTAAAAGATTATGTTCAAAGCTAAATCGATTATGTTAAGTCCTATCTATTGACATATTCATATGAGTCACATCATGAAATCCTAAACGAGATTTAATATATATATATATATATCATGCAAAATTCACACTTAAAATAAAAACATACAATGTATACAACCCTCCCAAACTTGGACACCACATTATCCTCAATGTGAGAAAAACAAACAACACGTAAAATCGGGGAAGTAAAACATAATAAAAACAAACAAATAAAAAGATAAGGGTTAGAGCATCAAACTCGTTATGGCGATTGAGATAGTGACGATGTTGTTGTCTGAAATAATTTGCTTGATGCTCGAGATTAGTGACCTATCTTATAATTGCTTAAAAAGGAATAAAATAATTAGCAATCCAAACCATTCTAAATCATAAAAAACTTATTTTCGGAATTTTAAAAAATCTAACTATGTAACAATTTCAATCTAACTATCAAACGTGATAATTTGTGGTCACTAGATTGACCTTACATCCTTTGAAACTCAGCTGGGATCAATTATAAGTGGTTTAGTTCCACTTGTGTTGCCTAATTTTAGCTTCGTATCATCAGAAGGACAATATTGATAAAATTAAGGAAACCAATTAAGTTCAGTAATGTCCTTTTTACTAACAAACTGTCAATAAAATAAGGAATAACAAAACTTCATAAATCTTCTATTGAATCCATCAGTTTTTCTTGTAAGAGGGTGAGCTGTTTTTGTTCTTCCTTTGTCACTTCTGTCTCCTCTTCTTTGTTCACTTCATGAATAGAGACTTTTGTATCTTCTTCAACCTCTATGTCATGTATCATTTATTATTTGTTCTCTTCTTCTTTATCTTCTTAAACAAAGAGTTCATTATATTCTTCAAACTCAATCTCTATTGTCATATGTCTTCTTCCTTTCGCTTCTTTAAAGATTCAACTTCATCAATTCTTATGAAGTAGTTACCCTCATTCGAATTCTTTAATAACTTTTCATGTTGAATTTCACTTGTTCATCTCTAATCTGAAGGGTGTGGTTGTCTTTATGGACATCTACCTAATCTTATCCGATGATAAAAAAGGGTATACCAATAATCAGCGGACAATTTTGATCCTCTTCAAATTCTAGCACGAGAAATCCATAGGAATGATAAATTTGTCCACTTTTACAGATACATCCTCTACCACGTCAAACCATTTCTTTATCAATTAATTTTCCAATTGAATACAAATAGATGTTGGCTTTATAGTTCTTAACCCCGGTTTCCTAAAAATTGACAAAGGCATAAAATTTATACTTGTACCTAAGTTGCATAAACATTTAGAAATCTTTAAATTACCAACTACATAGGGTATTGTAAAGCTCTTTGGATTTGTCAATTATGAGTTATATGGATGGTAATTAAAGAGCTAGGTGTTTCCGTCATGGCTACAAATTGATTATCATCCCAAGTTTGCTTGGCAAATAATATGTCTGTAAGGAACTTCGCATACTTAGGCCTGCGTTTCAACACTTCTACAAAAGATAAGTAAATTTGCCTTTTTTTTGCTTTTCTATAACCTTTTGAAAATGGTGCATCTAATTCGTTCTTCTAAAGTCTTTATAGGAATGGTAACTTTGGTGTATAAGGTGGAGGAGGATTGTATCTTATCTTCATCCCTTTTCTTCTTCTCTTGGTCTTCTACAAACCGGGTCTTAGCTTGTCTTTCTGCTGGTTCTTCTAGCTCTTCCCCACTACTAAATGTGATAGTCTTACATTGCTCTCTTGGATTTTCTTCCATATTGCTCTGAAGGTTTTCCACACTTATTTTACAAAATTCCCTATAAAGTTGGCTCATTTGAACGTCTAAGTTGTGAATAGAAGAGGCATGGTCTTCCGTTACTTGCTCAAACTTTCCTTCCAGTCTCTTTTGGGCCTCTTCCATGTTTATGAGTTTGTCCATGATCTTGTCAAATTTACAATCCCATCAACTCGACTGATCTTGTTGAAATCTTGGCAAGCTTTAAATTCCCGTTTGAATTCTTGCATTGTTAGACGAAAAGTAATCTGGGTGGTTCTGAGACCCCGGATTGTAGGTGTTCCAATAAGGATGATTACTTTCTTGACCAAATTATGCCTCATTAAAGTTCGCAAAGGTCCTTTACTCATATTTCCTCTATCATCGTTCTTTCTCTCTCTTCTTGGCATTTAACTTTTTATAATTGCCTTGTGATGTCCAAATTGATGTGTCTTCTAATTTATGCCCAAACTTCCTTCTATTTCTTTTTTTAATTTGGTGTGATTAGATACCACAATCACAAGAAAGGATAATAATTCCTTAAAACAAACAAATTCAAAAAGTCCTAAACTAATTCCCCAACAACGATGACAAAAACTTATTGAACAACTTTTTATCTTATAAAACCCTCAAAATTTTGCAAGCGTACAGGTTGTAGCACAGTATATGATGTGTCGATCCCACGAGAAATTAGTGAACTAATCAAATCCTAATTTTTCTAAAGGCTAAAAATGTAATTAAAATGAAAAAAACTAAACAAAAAAGTAAACAATTGAATATGAAGTGATTAAAATGAGAATTCTAAATTAATGCAATAAATCAAATTTGAGCACCACCAATTGGCAATTGAAATTCAAATAAGGAAGTTTAACAAATTATGAGAAAGGGGGTTTATCCTTTCATAAATGCTAACATAGTGACTTTTATGCTAATGCGATGTTGGTCCTAAACTTTCAAAGGGTGGATTACTCTATCTCGATTGTAATTACTAAGTCCTAAATAATAAACCTTAATTAAATTGAGTTACCAAACATATAATCTTTTGATTAACAAAATAGCTCACAACCTAATTAGTTCTTCAGCATTTCAATAAACAACCAGGTCCTCCCCTGAGATCTCTCTCCGTATAATTATCGATTTGATTATTGGCGTGGTCTATTAGATTGTTTAACTCTCATTAACCAACCTAATCATTTTTCATTCGGTTCACTCTCTTGATTTATTATCGAAGTATGCAATTACAACAAATAATCAACCCGACATCATTATCAACAAAAGCAATAGGATTAATATTAAATCAAATATAAATCCTTAAAAGAAGTCAAAACATCCTTAACCAAGGTTCATCATCATCAATTCCATCTCATACATCAAATGAACTAAATAAAAGATGAAAAGAATAAAAGATAACTTGAGGGATTGGAGGTTGAAGCAGCAGCTGAAGCTCCACCTTCTCTCTCTTCCTTCTCCCTCTTCCTTAGCTTTTTTTTTTCCCCAAAGTGGCAAATGCAGGCTCTCTTTAGGGTTTCTTTCTTTTTCTTTTATATTCCTTTTCCATTTAGGGAGAAACTAGGTTTTACTCAGGCCCGAATGTCTGAAATAACCTTAAAAAATTTGAGTTCATAAGTAGTCCCTGTGTCTATCGTCGCACTTGGCCACGATCGTGGCACTTAAAATTTGCTTCTATCATGGTCGTGACCAACAAGGCCACGATTGTGGCCTTTCATACCTACTTTTGTCATAATCATGGCCTTCCCTGCTTGCTTTTATCACGATCGTGGCCTCCCTCCTTTGAACGTTCTCCAAATCTTCTCCAACCTTTTTTACCTGATTTCAAACATTAACAATCTCATCAAAAGACCTCAAACACACAAAAATAAAGCCGATATCATGTTCTAACCCATATAACACTAAAAAACATAAACACATAATCACACTAATGCAACTAAACGTGTACAAATCATCTAATTAACAACTAAAGACATACTTTGCCTATTAAAATATCATGCAACCTACAACTATCACCTCACATTGAATTTCCTCATTATCTGCTGAAATTTCCATTTTTGAGTTGCTACTATCTCCATGCCATTATTCCCATTATCACTCTCAATTTCCTCATTATCTACTCAATTTTCCATTTTTTGAATTGCTATTGTCTCCAAGCTATTATTCCCATTTTGGTTTACCAGTTCTTCTTCCTTCCTCCCAAATTTGTTCATCTCAAATGGCACATCTTTTACTTGTTATTAAGAACTTCCTTCCTTCTCCATTCCTTATTTTCTTCTATGTTTTTGGGCTTCCACATTTATGAGACTCAGATAACATCTTCCTCTAAGCATCCCACCTTACCTAACTTTATTATTTTTAGGGAGTCAGGTAGCTTCCAGGACACATTCATATCTATACAAACTCTGGCATGACCCATTCTCTTCATCATCGCAGTGTTCTCATCCATTCCTAGTCACTTCCTTAACTTACTAGCAATATGACTCATCCCTATAGCCGAACAATACTCCAATGGTATTTTGTGAAAATTCACCCACATAGGTATTGTTACTAGCTAACTTCTATCAAGAGTTACCCCCCAAATCCATTTTTTAAGCAATATGGGACGACCTTTTATATGCCAAGGTCCTGCATTCATCCTTTTCTTAGTATTTTCCTCAATATTAAATTTAAATAAAAAACAACTCCTCTGTATTCACCATTGTACTTACCAAACCTTGATTTCTCAATGCTTTTTGTCCTCACCCTATGGAATGCTAGCCTCCTCTCAAGAAAGGACCCATTAAAGAGGTGTTCCACTTCAATGCGCCTTGCTTAAGGACCTCCGAAGGTGCTTATATTGGGTTATATGCGTTAGCAATGACGAACTGTAGTTTGCTCAAATTTCCTGTGTCAGCCATAATAAAACTCCAAGTCTTCTTGCCTTTGTTTTGTTCTTGAGCCATTCTCTCTAGATCATCCCCTATCAACGGGAAATCAGCTGGGTTAAGTTTAGGTTTGGGTTTGGGTTTTTCGAGTGTGATTAATGGGTGTTCTATTTCAGTTTGGATGGGTTCGATTGTTTTCGTAATGGGTGATTTAATGGTCAGATGTTGGGTGGAAGAGGGCAAAGTTAATGAGGATGATGTATGGCTGTTGTAACAAACTTTTTTTGGTCTTCCTAATTTTGTTGGTTGAACTTAATTAACCAATTCGACTATTTTGTCATTAGATAATATTTTGAACAAAGAATTCTTCATCTAATCTATTGAAAAATATGTATTAAAGCTCTTTTTTTAAATATTGAATGAACTCAATAATACTTAAAACTTGTCTAATTAACTATTATGTTAAATCAAATTTGATTAAATTGAATTTAATCACTTTGTTAACTTTTAATTATTTTTCATTTAGATTGGATATTTCAATATTTTGAATATTACTTCCTCCTATTAACTTAAAAAAAAAACAAATCCTAATGGAGGGTGAGGGAAGTAACTATACTTTGTTCTTTAGACTCGGCGTAAGACCCCCTTGTTTTTTTTTTCTTTAATATGTCTAAAGTGTTAGACTGGTGAAGGTACTCATCAGTTATGGCGAATATTACGACAATACCCAAAAAAAATACAAATAAAAGATGAACCAAGGGAATTTTTTTAATTAAACTTATTTCCAGTCATGATTGTTATTTAAAATAATTATATTTTGCTTTAGTCTCAATGGACTAGCTAAGTGATAGGTTTCAGCTACAAGCATAAAGATTTATAACTTTTTTTTTCTAGGTACATCAGAAGCTACCTTGAGACAAAGGTACACGTGCAACAGAGGAACCTCCCATCAATCCCAAATCATGACAACAGCAATAACCCCAACCCCAAGTAGAACAGCAACAAACTTGAAGAATGGTGTGTCGAAGAATAATTTAGCTTGTGGTTTGAATCCTTTGGCCATAAGATGGTTTATAGCAACATAGATGAAAACCCCACATGCAATTCCCATTGAGATACCGTAGAGCCAATCCGCGACTTTGCCTTGTGTGGTTGCATCAATGGCAATGCCAATTCCTACTCCAATTGGACTGGAAACGGCAAATGCAAAAGAATAAGCCACAGTCAATAGAAATGGCCTCTTTGGAAGCATTCTTAGTAGTGCAATTCCCATTGCAATAGCTGCGAAAATTTTGTGCAAGGAAATTGTCCACAGGTTTCTCCATGCGTCTGCCTCAGTCGCTGAAAGTATCCAAAATATCAGTTTCTTAAAAAGGAATCCAAAACCTATTTCTCTAAGGATTTGGGACACTTGGAATATGTAATTAGCCTAAAAATGAGTACTTCAGCAAAAATATCAACTCATATGGTTTGTTTTCCATTTTCTCCTGCGCTTGAGTCTTAATGTAACCAAAAGAAAACGAGTAATTTGATCCCAAACCTTTGAAGACAATGGATTGAAAGCTCAACTCCTTGTTTTTTGGAGGCGTGAATTCAATACAAGACCAATGTAAGATCTCATCTTTTTATATTAAATGATAATGTTACGGGTAGAATTTTTTCAATACCTGCGACTCCGACAGCAATACCCTCAAAAACCGAGTGAAAACAAAGAGCAACTATTAGCAGTACTGTGTCACCAAGAGAAGTGGTGCTCAAGAACAAATGGTTAACTTCCACTTCCAATTCTCTTTCAGCAGACCTTCCTTGTTCAATTTCCACTCTGCTTTCTTTTTGGCTTCCCCTTGTAAGAAACATAACTATGCAATCACCGAGCATGGTCAAAAGGTACCCAGAAGATGCCAACATGAAAGCGAAAGGATATGTCTTTGTCGTCAGACTGCCAAAAGTATCTGCTGAATCGCTCAAAAAATGCATTAGAGAGGTGCCCAGAAAAACCCCACCAGCAAATTGTGTTCCCAAGAGGAGAAAAGTCTCGTTCCATTTGAAAAAATATGGGGAGACACCACCAGCGAAGGTGGTGACCAGAAGTATGATCAAGCACCAAACTTTCACCAGAATCAAGTTTCTGGAGTGCAAGTCTATGGCGATGCTGCCTTCGTGACCGCCATATTCATCGTCTCCATGGCCGTTGATTATAGAGCATTCCAGGAGCAATGAAGAAATCAACAGGAAGGTTAACCAGGGGATTTTAAGAGATGGCAAAGAAGCCATGGTTAGTGAATATTGATGAAGCTTTTTCCCCGAGGATTTAAATTTGCTGTGTATAATTAGCTGTATATTAAGGGGATCGGTGCTGTACAGAAAAAATAGATTAAACTGCTACGAAGTACAGATTTGACTTTCCAACGTTGCTGTCAGCTTGTACTGCACAAAACTGATCAAATAAGTAAAAGTTATCTGTAAATGGCATTAGTCTATCATGAATATGTAATTTTTTGTTGTTTATATTATTCTTTGTAATTATTTTAAGCAAGTAATTCAGACATTATATCCGGGCTTGAGCACGGACAGAGAGTTACCTACCCAAGGCCCACTCTTATTAGGAGCCCACCTTTAACGCATTTGAGTAGTATTTTTTTAGCATTTTTTTTTTATAAAAGGAAAGAGCAACTAGTTACAGAACAGGTCGGGGAGTACACGTTCCCGATTGATCCTCTGCAAGGATAACATGGCACCCTATTGGTGGAGCGGCAAAATAAGTGACTCCGAGGTCAAAATGAGGGGCGTAATGTGCCAGCCAGTCGGCACAGCGGTTACCCTCGCGGTAAGTGTGGCTGTGGGAAACAGTCTAATTGCGGGAGAGCAACTCATGAATACCCTGGATGATGGGATTGCGCACCTGGGCTCGTATGGTCGCAGAAGAAATCACGTGGAGCGCCGATGTGGAGTCTGCTTCCAAAATAAGTCGGCGGTAGCCGAGGTCCCAGGCAAGAGAGAGCCCAGTATAAATCCCCCAGAGTTCTGCCGACAATGGAGGGCACCAGCCAATATGATGAATGAAGCCGCCGAGCCACGTGCCCGCACTGTCCTGGAGGAGGCCGCCAGCTGAGGCTGAGAGTGAAGAACAATTACTAGCGCCATCAGTATTGAGCTTCACCCAACTCGTGGACGGAGGTCGCCAGCCGATGCGCTGTTGGTGGCAAAGGCGGGGACCTTTTGGCAATTGGATGCAAGTTCAGAGGCGCCCCCGTAAATCGACCCCTACTCCAGCCAATCCACGATCTGCTCGCTCTTCTCGCCCCGCCTCCGCTGGTCTTCCTGGGTCGCAGTTCGCGGCTTTGTCCGACGTTCCTCCGGCGGAGTTGATTCTTGCTCCCACGGTCCCGACGCCCCACTCGGTCCTTCCCAGCGATACGTTCGAGACTCAGCCTCAGAACGGTCACCTGCAAAATGTCCATCACACGCAAATTGGTCTGGACCGTTCGAGCACAGTCACCTTTACCGCCCACGGCACACCCACTCGCCAGCAGCAACGCCGACCCAAGGGCCCCTGAACGCATCAACGGCCCAAGACACATCTTCCACCTGCTCGGCCCCAGCTCCCTTCAGGCCCACTGACTGTTCAGCCCACTCCTGCTTCCATCATCCAGACCCACCAGATCCCCTCTCAGCCCATCCAGCCCAGCCCCAGCCCATCAAGCTATTTCCATTTCGACCCATACTGAAGTTATCTTCCCGGACCCATCCTTCACCATCCCGGCTCCGACGGACGTGGCATCCCAAGCGATGGAGGAGGATACCGTGGATGGGGGTGGGCCGCCTGTGATGACCAGTGAGGGATCCGCATTCCACTCTCCACGCCCACCTGATTTGGAATCCCCTCTGCCGATGGATCACTGCCACCAGCCCCCATCTGATGCCCAAATGACCGAGTCCACCCAGGACCAGTTACAAACTCCGTCCCGTGAGTTGACTGTTCGAGCAGTCACCTCTTAGGCCACTTAATTCCTCTTCTTCTGGTTTTATGTCGATCCTTCTTTGGAATTGTCAAGGGGCTGGAGGGCGAACCTTCAAGCCTATCCTAAAGACTTACCTTCGCACCCACAAACCGGGGTTGATTGTCCTTGTGGAACCTCGTATCAGTGGAAACAAAGCATCCGAAGTCATTCGACACTTAGGCGTTGATCACTCCTACCGGGTGGAGGCAGTAGGCTTTTCGGGTGGTATTTGGCTGCTTTGGCAATCTTATCTTTCGGTTCGGATCCTTCTTGCGCACCGCCAGTTTATTCATGCTAGCGTTGATTGGGGTCCTCTTTCCTTTGTTTTCACTGCCGTCTATGCTAGTCCGACCCCCTCTCTGCAGCATTACCTCTGGGAGAATCTCCAACGAATCGCTCCCATTACTACCCAACCTTGGTTGATTGGTGGTGATTTTAACGTCAGATTAGAAGCAGCGGATAAATTTGGTGGCTCTCGACGGCAGCCCTCTATTAATTGCAAGTTTCGGGACTGTGTGCATAACTGCAACCTTTTGGATCTCGGCTTCTCCGGACCTCGGTTTACTTGGCGCCGGGGCGACATTCTTGTACGTCTAGATCGGGCCTTCTGTAATAATTTTTGGCAATCAACGGTTCATTCCACTACGGTGGCCCATCTTCCTTTTCTGAAATCGGACCATCGTCCCCTTCTTATCACTTTTACCAATGCCAGGGTCGACGTCCCGTGTCCTCCGCTCTTCCGTTTTCAATTTGCTTGGGTCACCCACCCTGGGTTTGGCCCCTTTGTTGCTCAGCACTGGTGCCCTTCCGATATGACCATTCCAGATTC
>JAOQMR010000211.1:14685823-14705314 GCA_027563865.1 Erythroxylum pelleterianum
TTTGTTTCTTTGTCTTGTACTTTATTATTGCTTACGCATTTGTGCATGTAATTCGTGGGTACCTTTTTCCTGATCTTACCAGTCAGGTTTTTTAACGGCCCACACCCTCATTATTATCTATAAAGGGATTCAAACTTCTTGGCATAAAAAGTCTCATTAAATTGGGCTAAGGGGAGAACATTCTACTGACTATTTGTCATCGACATCGCTCGGCCAGGTTGCCAAAACTGGATCTTGGAACCAGGCGATTCCAAGAAAACAATCTTGGATCGCTCGGCCTCGACATCGCTCGGTCAGGTTGCCAAGACAGGATCTTAGAACCAGGCGATTCCAAGAAAACAATCTTGGATCACTCAGCCTCGACATCGCTCGGCCAGGTTGCCAAGACTGGATCTTGGAACCAGGTGATTCCAAGAAGACAATCTTGGATCGCTCGGCCTCAATATCGTCTTAGTATCGTTTAGACACGATCCTCCCATGCTCCAACGCCGAGCAACATGAATCAATTTAAATAAATTACATTACGAAGGTGGCAAGGACAAACATAAGGGAAGTTTTATTTCTTTAAGTATTCTCTGGTCACAAGCCCGACCAGATGGGCTCAAGGAGATCTATTACAATTGTCAGCAGTTGAACTGGGGGGAGGAGTGGCTTCTGAGGCCAGCAAGGCAGCGGGGATAGGATTGGGGTCCGAAGGAGCAATCGAAGAGACACCCCCACGAGCTCGCTCCTCTTCTTCATCTAAACTGTGGTCCAACAGCTCATCCGGCAATGTCTCTCTTTCCTGCTCAGCTATCTCCCTTACCTCCTTGAGAGAGAGGCCGAGGTCTGAGGGAAGCATCGGCTCAGCATAGTCCACGAATGAAGGACCATCCGACCCGTCAAGGACGCAAATGTTGTGGCAGTTCTTCAAGATGGAAAGAGCCAAATCACAAGCAAATTCTTTACACTCCTCATGTAAATACCGCTCTTTCCATCGCTTGATCGCTTCAACCCTTTGCTCCTTGACGGAGCCTTGCAGATCCAACAGCTTCCTCTCAACCTTCATCTTGTCCATCACCACTTCATAACAGTCATGGAGGACTTTCAAACGAAACTCCCCTTCCATTTTCGCTTTCGAGTTGGCACTGAGCACTTTTTCTCGCAGCGCTCGACCCTCATTTCCAGCTCATCCCTGGAAGCAACCGCTCTGCTCTTCTCCTCCTCCCCCGAAACGAGTTGAGCTCTCAAAACACTCTTCTCTTCCTCCAACACACTCTTCTCCTCCTCCAATGAAGAGAGCTGAGCTCGTAAAACGGCTTTCTCCTCCTTCACCTCTGAAAGCTCAGCCCTCAAAACGTTGACCTGCTCAAAAAGAGCATTAATCTCCCAGGTCATCGATCCGGTGACTTCATTGAACTGATTGAGGCATTGATACATCCCAGAGGCGAACATCAGATCCCTCGCGCACCCACGCACAAGACTAGCCATCAGCTCCTGGTCGTTCAACGAATCCACAAACTTTCCGTCTTGAGGAGGAACGATCTTCTGAGCAATGTGAAGAGCCACGTCGATGTCCCTAAGCAATTCATTCTTATCAAGACTGATCGTGGACACCCACTTCCCGGAGTTGGGGACTCGCTCTTTCCCCTTGCTTTTATCCAATCGGGGCGCACGTTCCTTCCCCTTACCCTTGCCCAATTGGCAGGTCACCTCGTCCGATTAGCAGGACGATCGTTCAAGGCTCCGAGCGATTTTCTTCCTCTTGAGCGGTCGTTCCATCTCTTCCTTCGAAACCACTTGGTCCTCATTCTCCTAATGGACCGACACCGGTGCAGGCTCGTCAGGACGCTCCTCGTGCGTCGGAAGGGCCAGCAACGCTGTATACGGGTCAAGCACCGTCGGCTGAGCGGCGTCTTTGCTAACCTCTGCCTCCTTCCTTTGCTCCTTTGCCTTTAAGGAAAACCTAGGCCCTTTGCACTGGCCTTTGGATTTGGGGGAGCTGGAAGACGCGGCGAAATCCTTGAGCTTTGCCATGGCTGCAAAAATATAGAAACAAGTCAGAAATCGAAACTAATACTTATGAATGCAGCAAGCAATTAAATCATGAAGAATCGACTAGAAGGGGCAGCCTCCTCCTCCTCTAGCTCGTTCATTCGAGGTGGGGGATCAATTAAAAAGGCACCGACCGATGCCCCTCCGCGATAGCCCAAAATAAGACGGTCGAAAGAATATCAACTGAGCGCCTTAATCTGGCCGATCACTTCCCATTCCTTCTCAGTAAGGGGGAGGTTGGAGGTGTCGTTCCATCGCTCGGACAAGGGATATCTCCATGGCCTGGACTCATGGGTAGATCCTGAGCGCCTCACAAAGAAATACTTTGTCTTCCAGGCCTTGATTGCCGAAGCTGTCCCAGTTGAACGATATATCGCGTCTTTATACTGGTAGGTGTAGCATACCTCATCGATAATAGGGGCGTACGGAAGCTTCATACCGCCGAACGAGAAAAAGTTGTCTGAAACAGTGAAGTAGCCGCTTATACTGCTATAAATCCGTTCGTTCTTACCGGCCAGCCTAGGTTCCCAAGACAGAGGGATATTATTCTTGATGATCAATCGGTTCAGTTCCCTTTCGGTCATCATTGATGGGTCAGTCGGTGGCTTTTCAACAACTTGCCCATCCTTCCGAGCGCTCGCCCAAATTTTCTCATTTCCCTCTGCCTCCGGCGCTTCGTTCCCGCCGGCCTCCGGCACCTCCACCAGTTCCGCCACTATCTCCAGCGGCCCAACAATTTGTAAAGCCCTCTCAGAGGCCAGTTCTCGATGGAGCTCCCTCAAAACCGTACTTACTTCTTCGCTATGACCAGGGGATGCTCGTGGTGAAGGCTGGCGAGGAGGCGATGAAACAGGAGAGGTGGTGCTAGCTTCGTCCCTAAATCTAAGTTCATCTTTAGGGCTAGTCGATGACATGGTTACTAAAAGTAACACTTACAGGTCGAGGAAAGGAAAAAGGACATACCTAGTTTAGAGATTGAAGTCGGGAATGGAGACAGTGATGAAAAGTAAATTCCGTTGACTGCAAGTAGAAGATAAAGAATAGAGAAAATGCTTGACAACCGAATGCACGAAATAGAAAGTGAGAGTGAAGGAAATCCGTCGACCCCTAGTAGTTATCATAGAAACCAACTGAACGAGCGCTCCAACCAACGTTGGACGTGTGGTGAAATCCGAGCCGACATTGGACGCGTGGCACAATTTGAGTTATGGCAAATTAAGGTTGTCAGAGACCTGGAGTGGCGCAACTATTGAAAGGACGCGCATGCCAGCAGCACAGCGGTTGAAAAGACGCTTCATTTCAAACTTTGAAAATCCATCAGTGAATGCACGTCGTAAGTAATGATTAAACTTAATGCTTTGATTAGGCGTCGACGAGCGATAGATCGGTTTTGTCACTACGATCGATCGGTCGACTCTATCACTACGAGCGATCGAGCGATCGGTCGGTTCTATCACTGCGATCGATCGGTCGGCTCTATCACTACGAGCGATCGGTCGGTTCTATCACTACGATCGATCGGTCAGCTCTATCACTACAAGCGATCGGTCGGTTCTATCACTACGATCGATCGGTCGGCTCTATCACTACGTTCGATTGGTCGGGCCTATCACGAGCTGTTAGACAGCCAAGTTACACAATCTTTATGTACTCCTTCGACTCTTCTCCATGATCAGACTTAAGGAGTAGGAGGGCTTATGGTTAGGTCGGTTGTGCTAGACCTAGACCCAGGCTCAGGCATAGACGACCCATTCATAGATGTTGACTTCCCACTCATAAAGGAATACCTAAACCTAGTAGGTATTTTTTCATATATAAGTTCATTACCTCATCATGAAAAAGGTATGACTTTAAAACCCTATTATTCTTTGTTCTTAGCTACCAAAATCCTCACAGAAACACTAACTTGAGCGTTGAAGGGGCTTACCGGCAGTCAACCCCCAGTGTGCCTTATTATTTTGCAGATATTTCTGAGTCAAAATTAACCAATCTCATGGATCCAAGCAGCAGCGTTCAGTCCCATCAAAATCAGACAGAACCAATATCTTAAAAGGCGATTTAAATTGTATCTTTTTGCCGTATGTTTTGTTCGTGCGGTTGGAACCCAACTTTGTTTTGTCACAATTCAACATCGTAACTATTATTAAAACGATGTCATATTGTGGTAGATGGAAGAGATTTATTGAAACAGAAGATCGGAACTGCACAAATCACACACCTTAATTAAGTCTCCTACTAGCAGTAGACTAAGGTATGAAACGACAACATAGGGAAAATCTTATTCCCGCATTTTGATCTGACAAATCCAATCCAAAACGACACAAGAGCTAGCTTTCGACTCATTCTTCTCTTGGACTTTGATGTTCATTTTCTCTTTGGAAAATTACACACACTTTTTACTCTATGATTTGCGAGCGTGCCTTGAACCCCCCACGGGGAAAGCACTAAAATGTGTGTCCCCGGGCCATTTTCTCATTTGCGTGTACCACAAAATTCCAAGCGCATTGGTGGCGAGTGGAGAGGAACATTGCAGAAAGCGGAGGAGTTGCCTACTTGCCTATGGTGAAAGAAAGAAGTCTTGGGACTTTAGAACCCATAAAATAAAGCTAAAACTACAAAAACTACGAGAACAAAAAAGTCTTTAAAGTCTCGTCCTCCGTCTCTCTCCAATTATGACAATAACTGTTGCTCTTTCAGAGACGGGGAGGAACCCACCTCTTTTTCTTCACGGGCCATGTAGAAGAAAATGAGGCATTGTGCTTGTGTTGTGGCTGCTCTATTCTAGAGAGAGAGAGGAGTGAAGAAGATGACGATTATGCTGATGAGAGAGAAGAAGAAGAAGAAAAGCAACAAATAACAACGGAACATAAGAGAAGAAAAAGACGAGAGTTAAAATGTCGTTATTACTTATTTTAGCTTCTTCTTCTCAGTAGTCATCTAGCGACAGCTCTCACAAAGACATCGACTTTTTCTCTTATTATTATTGGCAACCCAACAGAGGAGAAGAGGGAGTAGCAGAAGCAGATACACTGTTACTCAAGTCTCTTGTAACTTGGTTGGAGAACAAAGAAACAAAACAACAAACATCTCTACCTCTCTCTCTCTCTCTCTCTCCCCCCAAAAATCTCTCTTTCTCTGTTACAAATTCAGAGGCTTTTGACCCCACTCCCCCCCATATAACACCTACATACACATATCCATAGATTTGGTTTTTCCCTTCTAAAAATCTGCTCTCTTTGTCTCCCCCTCTCTCTCTCACATCTATAATTATCGTAACAACTCTATACAGCAACTGGGGTATTTGCTCGTAATATTCTCTCCATCTCTCTCTCTCGCCCTCTTTATATATATAAAGATTGTGTCTTTTGTCTATTAAGAATCCAAAGGATAAAATTTAGTTGTGGCTACTACAAGGAGTAGGCAGCTCCTGTCAGAGTCTGGAGCTTTTGCAGACTGGTCTACTTCTTCTACCTCTGCTGCCATCCGCGCTGCCTCCGGGGCCGACGATCTCTCCCTCGGCTTCAATGCCGGGGCCACCGCCACCGCGGGCAGCGGCCAATCTGCGGTCTCCGGCCCAACATGGCACAACTCAGCCCGGAACATCAACTACGGCCTTCCCTCCGAAATGGGCGTGGGTCTCAGAGATGTCTTCGTGGTGGCTCCGGCAACTTCTTTTAACCACCAACATCACGAAAGCATCAATCTCGCCAATACTGATCAAATCAACGGCCTAAATGCCGCTGCCACCGCGCTCGGTGTTGGTGTCGGTGTAGGTGTCATCCCACTCCTCTCGGCGGCTCCTTGCCTCACGCCGCAAAACATGGACGATCAAGATTTGTTAAACGTTGGACGCAACAAGATTGGTGGATTCCAGTTTTGGCAGAACCAAGCTTCTTACCACCATAGTCATTATAATATCAAGAATAGAACCTCTGCTTCTATTTTTGATCATCATAATAATTCGTCCACGAATTTTCTACAAGGTGTTAGTACTATGGGTGTTGCCGACAATTCATGTTCTTCGGGTCCAACAACGTGCCAAGATTGTGGAAACCAAGCTAAGAAAGATTGTAGTCATAGAAGGTGTAGAACTTGTTGTAATAGTCGAGGATTTGATTGTTCTACTCACGTGAAGAGCACCTGGGTACCGGCGGCACGGCGTCGAGAGCGTCAGCTTATGACAGCTGCCGGTGTTGGTGGTGGTGCTGGGTCTTCTGCTTCAACTTGCGGTGTGAAGAAACCTAGATTGATAAACTCGCAGACCACCACAACTTCACATACTTCCACTTCTAACACAACCCCAAGAAGCTTCGACACTGGTTCAAGTCACCAAGGTTCGAATATTATTCTTTACCCTCTCGTTGTTTACTTGAGTCAAGTTCGTTAATTTTGTTTCTCTAGGGTTGTGATAAAGTGATAAAGGTTTCAGTAGGGTTTGACAAACTTTGTCTACAGATGCGTGTTTCAAAGAGAATTTACCGGGGCAAGTACGTGAAACCGCAGTTTTCAAGTGCGTGAGAGTGACAGCAGTAGATGACGGTGAAGATG
This sequence comes from Erythroxylum pelleterianum, assembly GCA_027563865.1. Classification (NCBI taxonomy): domain Eukaryota; kingdom Viridiplantae; phylum Streptophyta; class Magnoliopsida; order Malpighiales; family Erythroxylaceae; genus Erythroxylum; species Erythroxylum pelleterianum. The sequence goes on from JAOQMR010000211.1 coordinate 14,692,406, forward strand.
AGATTGCGTACCAAGCTGTGGTAAAGATCGGTGGGCACGTGTTTAAAGGTTTTCTGTATGACCAAGGAGTGGAAACCAGAGAAGGGTTCCCTGACATATCGGAGCTACATTTGGGTGGTGGTAGTAGTGGTAGAAATGGAGCTTCTGCGTCCTCGCCGGTTCTTGACTCTGCCGATGTTTATGGACCTTCTGGAGGTGGTTTACTTGGAGGTTCAAGCTATGGTAATCCGATGAGTTGAACTTGCTTTCAAGGTTTATCATGAAGATGTGTTGACATTCATGTCATGATTTTTCTCAGTTATTGTCAATAGGGTTTTGGTGACTGAAACTTTTAGATTTCTATCTCTTACTAACGTATGTCTCCTAAATGATCATCAGCGTATTGGTTTTGGTTCTCTTGTTGCTTGTGTCAGTTGCACTAGGAAGATCATGGTATGCCAAAGAAGTTTTATTATAGAGTAATTGCGGTAATTGGGAGAAAGATGGATAATAATTGGCAAATTTTATCGTTCACTAGTTTTATTACTTCTTCAGCTCCGACCATGATTAGCGTTTGCTTTCCATTTTTATTTTTACCATTTTCTTTCCAATATTCGTTCAGTACATAAAACTCGTTTGACAAAGATGACATCTACAGTGTGAAATCATCATTTTTCACCGTCAAGTGATAATGCGATATAGAAACCAAATGGTGCGGTTTTCTTCTAGCCTGTGCTTTCTATTCATCCCTTGGGCATTTTAGATCTTCTCAAACCATGTACTGGTAGAGTGCTAAATTATATTTGCACCAATTAGCTTGCTTTCTTGGCTAGTTTACTTAGACTGGTTGGCCTTAGATTAGGATTATTGCACCTGTGATGCTAGTTTAGGACTTGGCATGGAAAATCAACCGTCATTTGTTTCCATAGAAGGATGAGCATTACGTGGTTGATCTTTACGGCCCACTTCAATTCTGCTAACGTTTTCGTAATGTGGACAATCTTCTTATTGCATGATGTACGCTGCTGCTGCTTCTGTCCCTTTAGGTCTGCATTTGTTTTGCTTTTGTGAGTGTTTTTTTTTTTCAAATAGAAATTGTTACGTTGGTACGCATGATTCGTTATGCACCGGTTTTTTGGGTTTAACGTGTAAAGAAGGAAAAGCTTCGGGCATTTCCTTCACCATCTAATTGATTGTTGAAGTTTGTCCCCTGTTACTGATTTAGATGGAACTATGCGATGCGAGGTATAGTGTTTAGTATAATTTCATCTTATGTCCTTTTCTCCCTGTTCTGCAATAGGCAACAGTGCTTATTGTGCTTTCTGGAATGAGTGTCTGTCTTGGCTCATTCAGATGCTCAAATATCCTTTGGGCTTTGATCTTATGTGCTACTGCTGACCACTTTTAATTTAGTAAACCGATGCAAGTATTATACTTTTGCCTGCCTTTCCCTTTTCCGCCGTTGTCCCCTATTAGATCCCGCATCATGGAATATATTTTGTCCTTCTATTTTGTTGTATTGCTGCTTTCCAGATGCTGCTTGGCACATTCATGCACTGTGTTGGTGCAATGTAAAAAGGGCTATCACCTTGGAAGGTTGTTGTTTCTGGTACCTTATTATCTTAATATGTAATGCAGATGACTATTACGTTTCTTTGTCCATTTCTGGAGCCTAAATATGTTAATACGCTTATCACACCACACTCCAAGTTTCATGTTATTGCCCCTTCTTTAAGGCACATTACCGAAGTATGTACCTTGCTGAGGATGTGCATAATTCAGGTTCGTAACTAACTAGGTGACCCAAAATTTGGTGGCTTCATTCTGATTTTGTTTCTATGCTGCAGCATAATCTCATATTCTGGAAGATAATACGAAACAGTCCTTGAAAATGGAAAGTTCAACTAAAAGATAAGTCACTAATTCTTATATGTTTTTCATTAAGCTAGATATGGTTTTTGTTGAATTAGTCTTTGGACCATGTGACATTTTCAAATTCTTTGATTATAATAATAAAACCAAATTTTGGATTTCAAGTCCGCTTATTCCTGGGTGGAGTTGTGTCATCTCAATGCTGAAGTTCGTAGTTGATTTCTATATGAATGCGTGATGTGTGCTGTGATTGATAATCTTGAAATTTACTGGAGATCATGATGCTCTTGAAAGGAGTTGTAATCTAATTATTGCACTTGCAAGACGTAAACCACGCTCTATTTCACTTTGTCATGGATTGGTTAGTCTATAGAATGACTTCTTATTTTTCATTGTCGAGCTTGTTATTCAATATGAATGCCCTATTCGTTATGGATTGCTGATTCTATTGGTTTTATGATTATTATGTTTTCAAATCAGCGTAGATGTTAAAAGAGTTTCGTATCTCATCTGTGTAGTAGTAAGTGATCATCTTCCTGTTACTTGCTTAAGACCAGGGTTCCTTTCTGTTTCTTTACATTTCTTTTTTTAATTCTGGAGTTAAAAATGAACTTTCCTCGGAAGTTCTTGATTGTCATTTATTTTTTTATAACCAAAAGACGAAGAACGGAAGTCCTTGTTGACTCCATTCTTGTCCTTTCTATGACAAAAAGCAACACGTCTAACTCTCACACCGCCGTGTCGGTGAAATCTGTGGTCTGGGTGTATCCTTCCAGAGGAAGCCGCTTCTTAAGACAACCCATCGCATAGTATCATATATATACACCGTCGCGGAATTTGTCGATTGTTAGAACATTTTACCGATATTCGTATCACATGTGGCTGGGCTCTCGTACTAAGGCTTTTGCACGCAGTTCTGCAAAGATAATCCTATACTAGGCGAGGCGTGCCAAATCCAGACACAAAAGCCCTCTCTTTTACGGTTAATTATTAGTCAACAAATTCAGACTAATAATTTTTGTTTGTGGAATTAGTCAGTCAGTGATGTTAAGGTCCTTTTTGTTTGTGGTGAAGGGTCTGATTCTTCCTTTTCCCAATTCTTACTCAAATGCAAACACGGCTTTTAACTTTTGTTTATCAATACGAATGGAATGCGGCTCCTGCAGTTCTTGTTTAGTTGAAATGGTGGAAAGGAGATAATTTAATGTTTACATCAGCAATGGGTACACACAGCCTTAACAAAACTTATTAATAACCACATTGCAAGAGCCTGTGGACTGGAGACACAAGGAAGCTGAGAACATGCTTGGATTATAATTTCCTTTTTAAGAGACTGCTATATATTCTAGTCTCTGAAAGAACCAAGGGAAAAATATTTGTAAAAAGCCCCTTGTGGTGAAGTATCATGTAGTAGTAACCTGAGTTTTGGTTAATATGAAATGCTTCATTAAATTCAATATTCACTTATTATGCCCGTAGTTACAAAACCTTAATCCCAAGCCCAAAACTGTCAAGTCTTGGCTCTTAATAATGGCAAAACATGCACGATCTGTCTAAACCTGTAAGGTGATGATGGTTAGAGCCTTAAACAACTCTTGGGCTTAATTAATTCTTGTATCTCCTAAAAAATTATTGGAGATCAGCCACGAGTATTTCCAAGATCCACAAGGAAAAAGCCCTAGCTGGGGCATGCAAGAAAGAAATTCATGAAACTAATTTTGGCGAGGACAGTAAAGATCAGAATAAACTTTCACGATGATACTCCATAGTAAGTCCCTCAAGGAAACAAATCATAATTTATGCAAAAGGACTAAAAGAGAACAACTGTGCAAGTAGAATTTGGCTGTTTTATTGTAGCAAAATAAGCCCCATGTATGAAGACAAACAAAATCAAAATCCATATTGCAAACTCCATAAATCCTTTCAAACAGTCAAAAAATAAGAGTTTTGAACACAACCATTTCCTCAAAAAGTGAGGATTTGAACCTTTACACACAATCACTAATATGTGAAAGATGAGTCCTTATATTTCCCATGGAGGTTTGAGACAGCATATTTGATGTGTTTCTTACAGCATCTTCAGGGACTGAGATGGCTGCCTTTGACATATCTGGCATTTTACTCCATGGTCAATTATTTGGGTATACAAAGTCTGCATTAATGATGATAAACTAATTTTGGCTAAATGTGCTTGTTTGACATCAAGTACAGTTGCATAAGTAAACAGCTCAGGTTACACGCCTTGCTATCAGGGACAAGAAGCATACCTTCAACATATAACCCCATGACTAGTATTACCAATCTATGAAACTCTAACGCCAGTGAGTTCCAGTTGAGCAACAGCAGCATTAATGGCGTCAACAACATCCATTTTTCCTAGATTAAGGGCTTCATCAAGTGGAGTCCTCTCATGGCTAAAAATCAGTCAGTGGTTATGCATATAACGAAAAACCATTTGCACCATATGCACACACACACCCACAGATGCAGAAGTTTGGTGCTTTAACAAACCTGTTTAGACTGCTTATATTGGCTCCAGCTAAAATCAATTTCTTAACGACCTGTGAACTAGTATTTAATTAAGAATAGAAGATTATGTAATCACAGTACACACAGAGTGATGGGTACCTCAACATGACCATTGAGGCAGGCCCAGTGAAGAGGTGTATTCTTCTCCTCATTAGAAGCATTGACATCCTGCTCAATAGACATGTCAAATTAAACGCCTGTACCTAAGCCCCTAAACTTGCAATTCTGTGACAATGCAGCACAGCTCGAAGCTGAGCAAGCAACAGTAACAGTATAATAGCCACATCAGTTGCAGAATTCATTCCAGTTGTATGCTTTAAATACTTAGCACATTTACAACCATTTGTTGTAGGCTGGCATCATCCATGTTAGATAAGCGAAGGAACACCAACTAATTTATTCTGCTAACATGCTACATTGTTTTGAAGTTAAATTACATTTAAGTGCTCAATCCAACATTTTAATTGCATGGACTTAAACATGCCTAACAAAAATTTGGGCCTAAGAATGGTTTTGGTGACCATTTAATGCATTCAATGTTGGGGCCAGAACGTAATACGACACAAGGTTGCATAATTTATAGAATATAGGTGAAAGATAGGATGAAAGGAATAAATGAAAATCTAAGGCTAGAATAAAATTGAATTCTATTTGTAAGAAAGATGCTGATGCAACAATAGGGCTATTATCTAGGATGCTTCCAAAAACCATATAAAGCAAGGAAATGTTAACATGTAATCAGTTCAACCCAAGAAGTCATAAGTACTTGGGCATGGACTTGGAAGCCTGCTATTTTCTGACAGAAATGCTCAAATAACCAATTTAGTGTGTGTATGAACATGATAGAGATTCATATTGCCTCTATAGTGAAATGCAACAGAAATCCGGATTAATTTAAGAATAGCTACAATGAAAATCATTAGAACAGTTGCTACAAGCATTTGCAGAAAAAAATTGACCAGAACATTGCTCCACTCAAACACGCTCAAGACATGATGAACAACTGCCTGCTTTAACATTCTCATTATTTGGATATGCCTTTGAGAGTTATTAGTTTTGCATTGTTATCATTGCCTAAACTAGCTTTACCTTCCAAAATTTCTTACAAACAGAAGTATGGATTGTCTGAAAACTTTCTTTCACCATAGAAGAAAAATGAAGAATGAATACATACCCATAACATGAACAAACCAACCAAAAATACTAGCAATCATACATCAAGTAAATCACAGAGTTACAGCCTGAGTACATTTAAATCGAGAAGTATGTTAGATGAAAGCACTCACCACACCATGACTGATAAGGTACTCCACTACGTCAACGAGATTATTGGCAGCAGCCATATGGAGTGCTGCAATCCCAAATCAGTAACTCAAAATCTCAACGAAAATGTTAAAAACTCAACAGAAGAAAAATAGTTATTCTTCCCCACCTAGGATTACTACAAATTAAAAACAAAAATCAAATAGGTGGCAGTAAACTAGGTTCATCAAACTCAGCTAGGACACATTCCATAAAGAGACAACTTTTAAGAAATAGAGCCCACAACCAGTTGGAGTGGAGCTAATTCCTTTGAAAGAAACCTGGATCACTCTACAAAAGCCCGCCTACAACACACTAACATCCCATAAAGAAGAGTAAGCGAGGAAAGAACCTGTGCGGCCCAGTGAATCCTTGGAATCCAGAGAAACACCAGCAGACTCTAAGCTTACGATGTCATCAATATCATCATATCTTGCAGCCTGTGGAAGAAGCCAAATATTGCAAAGAGAAAGCAAAAACACAAACAATAAAGTCAGCTAACAAAAAAAAAAAGAAAGGGTATGTTAAGGCAGAAAATGGGGGGCGGCAGAGAACCTCAAGCAAGGCGTCGACGCCATCCGGCGACGTTTCCGTTTGGCTGTGGTTTGCGTCCGCTCCCATTGGCTTCGAGGTAAACCGTAAACCAGTCGACGTCGGCGATTTTACCCTAATACTAGAAGTCCGGGCCTTGAAGTGCCTTGCCTGGCCTGGTCCGGTGTCAACTAGACCCAAGCCCAAGAGTATGGAACAACTTATTTTATTCTTTTAGCCAATTGAGTGTCTCCAGTCCATTCGCCTCGGTTACTCTTTTCAATTAATCAACACGGAGTGAAGAAGGAGGCGTTTTATATCGACCACAACAATCCCTCGTATCGTTGTCGCCTCCTATTTCTCCAATCCCTAACAAAGAGGGAGTCCTGTCCTCTCTCTCTTCTTTGTTGAATCTTCAATAAGTTTGTTCTTTATCATCTTTTTCTTTCTTTCTTTCTTTCTTTCTTTTTTTTTTACAGTTACTTACCATAACAATTCATGTATGTCTCTGTTCCTTTGAGAAAATTAAAACAAATATATCAGATTAGAATATACTTATATTTCGAAATTTTTAGTGCTATACAATAAGAGTTTGCCTTTGATTTCTTCGTCTCCATCATCATCTTCATCATGACGTCAGTTATTAACATGGACGTTGATCTTTTAGCTTCCTCCCTTCTTGGTACTTCCATTCAATATCAGGTATTCTTGTCTTTCTTCTCGGTTCCATTTCGATTCCTAATACTTGGTATAAGGTCCAGTTTTTCTTTGCATTCTGGGTATTTTCATTTTTCTTTTGTGATCTGTGTGTTTGGCTGCTTAGGAAATTGTGCTGAAGAATTTAGGAAATGGAATAAATGAAATATGTAGACTTGTCGTTGATTTGGGACTTTCATTACTAGCAGGGGTTTGGGTGTATCTTAAGGAAAGTCGAAATTTCTTAATTCGGTGGTCCTTCACAAATAAAGATGTGATTTTTGACTCTAGGTGTTGTAAATTGATGTGGGATTTTGGTTTCAGGGTGAAATCCAGAGCAAAGTGGAGAGTAGTGACAGGGGATGTGGGGATCATGGTGGGATATGTGCTATATGCTTGGACAAGATTGTGCTTCAGGAAACTGCTCTAATCAAAGGCTGCGAGCATGCTTACTGGTTAGTCCAATCAATTTCCTTCCTTATCGTAGTTTACTCGTTTCAAGCTAGTGCTTCCTTAGCCATACCTTTTACCACCTGTGTCCTGTTTACTTGTCTATTCTATTGGATTTGGAAGTTCATGTGCTTGTGTGTATGTTACATCGAAGAAGATGAAAGCATGCAGAAGGAAGAAGATAGTAGGTAAGAAAAATTATGTCGTAGTGTGTCCTTCTTGTTCTTTAATTAAACGATGCAGTTCAGTCTATATCTTACATCCCTTAGCTATACGTGTCTACATGTGTGTGGCATGGGTATGACGACGTGTCAATCGAGGGAAGGCATGGATGTCTATTACTGTAACAACTGACTGGTTATAGGAATGTCAGATAATATTGTCACGATGTTTTTTCTTCTCATTGTCCCTCAATTTCTGTGCATGACTGTCATGTTCATAATCTCTTCATTTTCACTTAACAACTTGGTATTAGAGTCAAACGAACCTCAGAGCATTATCATGGCGGAAGGAACAAGTGCATCTGAACTTCGATGAATCAAGGGGAATGTGAAAATGTGGCTGGAAAACCAAGTGAGGAATGAAAAGTAGTTGGTGGAGAACCAAGGAAGAATGAGGAATTGAAAACCATGTTCTACCAATTTATACAAACCATGATAGGCGCGAGGGAACAAGATGCACTAGGGAAGGAGCCTATAATACCTTCGACGGGAGCTGTACCCTGAAGAGAGATTTACACAACTACTATAAGGTTCAGCAAAATCGGCTTACCAATGTTCGAAAGCGGGGTGAAAGGGTGGCTGTATAAGGTAGGGATTGCTGCAATGCATTTGGAAGGGGAGGCATAGGAATGGTACCAACTGTTTAAGAGGAGGCGAATGCTAGGGGAATCCTTAAGTTGGGATGAGTTGAAAAAATCAATAACACAATGGTTCGATGAGGAAGTGTTCGATGATCTAGTGGGGGAGTTCAAAGAACCCAAGCAAGAAGGGTCGATACAAGATTATTGCGTCAGATTCAACAAATATTCAAATTGACTTACATTGTCTGAAGAATACCCTGTCAAGTTCTTCCTAATAGGATTGAGGCTAGAATTGGAGGTCATCGTGAAGCTCTTAGCACCCACACTCTCCCTAGCAAGAAAGCGGGAGGTGACGCTAACCATTCATACTATGACACTGCTCACAAATGGGTCTTCACGAGTTATTCCACCCTTAGGAGCAAACAATGCTAGTGGAAAGGTAGGTTCTTAGGTGTTAGCGAGGTCCCCAAGCCCAACCTGAGAAGGGGATTCTTCCAACCCCAAGGTGTTACAATGCGAACAAGGTCAACGTGAAACACCGCACCAACCAAAGCCTTGAGTAGTAAGGACTTTTACGAGCGAAGAGCGAAAGACTTAAGCTTTTGGTGCAACAAGAGATACGCCCCAAGCCATAAATGTCGAAAGAGATAGCTTTAGTTATACTTGGTTGAAGATGATGGGGAAGTTAGGAAAGATTCGAGAGAGCCAAGGGAGGAAACAATGGAGGAATTCGAACACCCGAATTTATCCTTCCAAGCGCTGATAGGAGGAATTGAGAAGATGGAGTACAAACAGATGTGAGTGATGGGATATCACGCTTGAAGTTTGATCTAGATACTAATCGACCATGGGAGCATGCATTATTTCGTAGATGAGGCATTGGATAAAAGGGACCATGAGAGGTTAGAGTCCATTCCAGACATTAGCAATACGGTGGGAGGAGGTCTCCGAATTAACTGTCGATAGAGGTATAGAAGATTCACATGGGAAATGCGAGGCATATCATTTTTGACAAACGTGCTGATAGTTCCATTTGGTAGTTGCGACGTCATTTTGGGCTTGTAGTGGCTGGTGACTTTAATGATGTCTTATGGAACTCTAAGACACAAACCATGAAGTTTTCATAGGAAGGAAGCTTGATAACATTATCAAGCAATGAGAGTGCATGAACCAAGTTGGTATCAGGGAAAGGACTAAGCAAACTAATCAAGGGAGCTTGGGTTGCAGGACCTTATATAATGCAACTAACCACTCTGATTGAAAATCAATTTCAACAGATGAACGTAGAAGAAGAAGGCTTAACCATTGATGAACTTCGGTCTCTACTGGTTGAGTTTGGGACATTATTTCAAGAGCCACAACAACTCCCCCCAAGAAGTAACCAGGATCATTAGATTCACCTCAAGGAAGGATTAGACTTGGTTCATTTTAGGCCGTAGTAGCAGTTGGGAGAACAAAAAGATGTGATCAAAAAGGCAATGTTGGAGCTGCTCCCACAAGGATTCATCCGCTGCAATGTAAGCCCATATGCATCTTCGATTGTTTTGGTGTGAAAGGACAACACATGGTGCATGTGTGTAGAATATTGCGAGTTGAACAGACACGTGATGAAGGAAAAGTTCTAGATTCCTATGATTGAGGAACTCTTGGACGAGCTGCATGGTTGCAGTTGATAGTCCAAGTTGGACTTTCGATCCAGATATCTATTCGAATGTGGGAAGGAGATGTGGCCAAGACACCTTTAAAACCCATGAGGGTCATTACGAAGTTTTGTAATGCACTTTGGGCTGATGAATGTACGTCAACTTTTCAGAGCCTTGTGAATGAAATTTCCTAGCCATTCCTCAGAAGGTCCATACTTGTCTTCTTCGACGACATTCTCAATTACACTGATAGTTTCCACCAACACTTAAGCCAAGTAAAGGAAGCACTGGAGACCCTCTAAACTCATTAACTATACTTGAATGGGAGCAAATGCATCTTTTCTTTGTAGCGTCTATAGCGAACTTTTCTCTTCACTGTTATTGTTTTTCTGTGGTTGATGATAGTTGGTAGAAAACCTTCAGATGTGTTCCTTAGAATATGCTGTCGGCACCAAACACAAAAGGATGTGCGTTGTTTAACTAATTGGGATTTAACTAATATCAGAGCTAGTTTAGATATTATCTTGTGGTTTACTTTCTTGTGATATGGAATTCACTGTAATAGTTCTCTTGTAATATTATATCTGCATCACTTTACCAGTTTCCCTAACATTGGTTATTCCACAGAGTAATACGTTATTGGTAAATGTCGCTGGTTTATTATTGGGAATTGCATACGGTGGAACAGTTCTTGATTTGTTTGCACAATTTTTGAGATTGTGATTAGTTTGATGGTGTTCCACGTTTTCTTTTTGTGCATATGTTAATTCATATGTGTATTCTTAATCTCTTCTCAGTATGCTATCTAATTTTGTTGCTTTCACTTGTTTCTTTTGTCTTCAAGAATTTGTGACTTGCATGTGACTATTCGTTGAGGCTTACAGTTGCCTCATTGTTGAGGAGTAAATTAAAAATCTACACTGCTTTCCTATCGACTTAAATTTTCTGAGCAGGTTGGTGGAATTTAGAAAGAGAGGTATGTCTACTTCCTGATCTTTGACGAGCCCCTACTGGTAGATATTTTGGCCACTGGGAGTTCTTTTATTGAATTTTGTTTCAAGTTCTTTTGGTGAATTTGCCATCCATAAATGTGGAGGTTTTTCACAAACTTTCTTATGGTTTTTACCTATATGTTTTTTGAGCAATGTAAGTTTGAGGAACAAACTTTGACTTCTTTGAAGAAGTGAAAAATCTCCTCATTTCTGTCTTTTTATGGTGGTTGATTAGTTAAATTCGTGATTTCATGAATTGCACACTAAAAAGTAGCAGGTCATTCTAGTATTCAGGTCTCCAATCTTCTGTTCTTTGTTTTGTGCAGTGTGACGTGCATCCTTCGATGGTCCACATACAATCAGATTCCTACCTGTCCTCAGTGCAAACATCCCTTTGAATTTCTCAATGTTCATCGTTCACTTGATGGCAGGTACCAATTGCTTGTCTGTCTTTCATAAAAACACATGTTCCTACCAGTAGTGATTGAGTGGACTGATCTTTGTCACTTTAAAATTATCTTGTCAGTTATTCTTTTCGAAAACAGGATGGCTCAATTGTTTCTAATGCCTAGTTCCCTCTTCTTTACCTGTTTTTTTTGGGGGGGCGTTTCTCATAGATATATATTTGTTCTTTTACAGCATCCAGGACTATATGTTTGAAGAAAGTGTGTGCCTTCTTCTTAGAGCTACATGGTTCAAGCCTTTAATTCTGGAAGATCACAACTATGGTTGTGAAGATTTAGAGGACTATGAATATGAATACGAGGAAGAGGATGATCTTGATGAAGTTTTCTTCAGCAGGTCATCAACTCTTCGCATTGGTAACCGAAGGTGGGGTGATAATGGATATGTTAGGGCAGGCCGTCAGGAAGCAAGACCAGTCCATCGGCCAAATTCCCTTGAGGCGGGGGCAAGTTCTTCACGTGAACCTAACAAAGAGGTAGCAAAGGATAAAACAGGGAGAAGGGCAAAGCGGGCGCTCAGGCAAGAAGCTGCGGACAAGGCGGCTGCAGCAAAACATCAACAGCATTTGGCAAGGTTTGGAAGGAAGTGATTTCTGTATTCTATAAGTGGAGTGGCCAACTCTTTAAGCCTTTTCCCTTTTATGTGGTTGTACAGTATTTCGTGCTTTAACTTGGGGAAATAATGTGACTGAATAGTTGTTTGGGTATGCCAGAGGATACCCATTGTATCTTTCAATGTTCTATTTCCAATTGCAAAAGTCAGTAACCTAATTGATAACATCAAATTTATTGCAGTTGGACGTTGTTAGTTTGCTGGATTGAATTGAACGCTAAGATATTCTCGGCCTTGGATGAAGTTGATAGCTCCCATTTTAATTTAGAATCCAATTGGAAATTTGATGGAGTTCGTATGTAAATCTGTAAAATGTGATAATCAAAATAAGCGGAATTCAAAATTATATGGTTCTAATCGTTGATGTCATTATTCAGAACGTGGAACTCTGCGGGCTATTATATGCGAGACAGGACAAGTTTCTAGCTGGAGATCTTATTCTTATAAACCACTGTCCACTGGTATTGAAAGGGATAGTTAAATGTCACATAACATTCTATTTTATCGACTAATTGAACTTTTATATTGAAATATGTACTGATACAACATATCAAAAGAATTGTCACCATTGCAGTGGTCCCAATTCTCGAATTCTTACCAAAAGCCAGTTGGTGGTGTTACAAAAATAATTCGAGCTCACTTGAAGCATTAGGTCTTGAAATGTCAACAATTTCATATCCAAAAAGCTTTTTCTCCATGTTAGCCAGCTTTCTTCGAGAATAACTTGACACTTGATCCAAGACTAAAAGCAGGTTCTTGTTGTGGGTGACGCGCAAGATGGGATTTTAGTGCTGCTTGAAAGAAGATGTGAAAGCACAGAGAGCAAAAATATTAGTTGTGATAGTAAAGAAGAACATCAAAAGACTACAAGTTCTCTTCTAGTGAACGTTTGATCAGCATATACAGGGAAGGAGCCAGACTCAACTCTAAGGGAAGGCCGGGGGCCAACATCTAAATGTAAAAAAATAATACAATTATATAATATTATTAATAAATAATCAAAATGCAACACGCCGTTCTTTTAGATCACGAAAAT
>JAOQMR010000211.1:14753119-14763431 GCA_027563865.1 Erythroxylum pelleterianum
GCTTACCGCTACTACATTAATTTGTTTTAACGGAAGTGATTTCTTTTATATTTGGTTGCAGGCGACAACATCACCATGAACTGAATAGTATATTTGGATTTCACATAGTGATTTATATGGTTAGGATGATGAATTTAGGCCTATAGATTTTTGGAATGAAATTACCCATTCAAAAAATGTTTTTTTCTCCAAGTAGGTCTAAATTGTCTGCTTTAGTGGACCCTAGCCTTCATTATCTTTATAAGTTTTTAACTTTTACTATATTTGGTTGAGGAGATACTCAAGGTGTAGCTTTAAAGCAGAATTGTTTGTGTTATGGTGTATGGTGCATGGTGCATGGTAAACATTTTAATGGTGGTATGTGGTTAAGTATACATCTAATGGATGTGGCTAAAGCTAGAGCCGAGAAAATAGTAGTTGGGGCATTTGTAACTCAAATTGCAGAGCATCTTGGTTTACTAACTGAGAGAACAGTTATGTAGTTAATTTTAGGGAACTCTAGTTTAGACTTGGAGTCGTTGGTGTCTATGAAGATTGTTAGGAGATAAGGTGATCGTTATGTTCTTGTTAATGACGACACAACAGAAGCTTCAACTAATAAGCATAGTCAGGTTGAAGTAGGTGAAGGAACACAAGGGGACAACATTTTGCCACCCGAAGCTACACGTTAGAACATTGCACCTAATTCTGCTGAATATCAATCATTGCTCAATCAATTAAATGTATTTGAACGGTGAACGAAAGATAGATTCAAAAAGATTGAGGCTAGCATAGTGGAGATGAGGAATTTCTTAGCGAATTTAAATCCTCACTCGAGACAACGTCCACCTTCATCTTAGTATTGTATTTCTATCTTTTTCTTTTTATTATTTCGATCGCTTGTCATTAAATTGTTTTTAGTTTTATTGTTTGTCTTGATTCATGTTGTTTGCATCTTAGATCTTTTAATTAATTTCTTATGATGTTGACAGTGTATATTTGTACAGTACGTGTTTGTTTTCTTGTTTAATAGTTAGAGATGTTCGGTTATTAAATGAACTCGACGGGGATTATAAATGCATAATATGAGTGAACTAGTATATTTGCATGCACAAACTGATTGTCTTGATTTCAATTAAAAGGGTTTTAACTTGTTGTGATAGATGAGTCCGACCTTCTTTTGGTAAGAATTTGAGCTTTTTTGAGATATTATATACCAGTTAAAAGTATTCATTGTTGAGAGTATTCTTTCATGGTTAAGCAAGTCTAGAACTTGCTTGCAAATACTAGTCTAGATTACATAATCTCATGCAAACATTGAAGTGATGAAGGCAATTAGGATTTATCTTGACAACTTAAAAAGCCACCATGATATTATCCTTAGTGAGCCCCCTTGAGCTTAAATAAAACCTTTGTTTAGTTAAAAATCGAAATATGAGCCTTGGCCTTGATTGTTTATCTCTTTTGATTACATTAGTTGTAAGGGCAAGTTGAGCATTTAAAAGGTATAATTGGTTGCAGGGGATACTTGTAGGAGAAGTATAGCATATAGTTAGTTTATATGTTAAGGGTGGGTTGGATTGTAATAATTTGCATTTGTTGTTTATATTTTTTTTTCCTTTTTGAATTTTGTTGTTGTATATTGTGAAAAAACAAATCATATCAAGTTAAAAAAAGGAGAAAAAGGAAAAAAAGAAAAGAAAAGAAAGAGAAGCAGAAAATGCAATAAAAAAAGAAAAAAGGGAAGAAAAACAAAATAAAAAGAAAAGGGAGAAGGGAAAAGTAAGGGAGATTGGTAGGATTAAGTTTGTAATTGAAAATAAAAAATTGTATGTTTTATATTTAATTGGTTTGTATCATTTTAAATGCTTAATTAGTCCTACGGTTTAAAGCTTGGTTTTATCTTTTTTTCCCTACCTTTACCTTGGCCCCATTACAACCAAAATAAAGACCTTTAAATTAATGTTTGTGTCAGATATTAGTAGTGAAGATTGGATTAGTAAGCAAGCTTATGGTTAATGCTTTACATGAAATGAATAATGAATGAATATTTGTGACCTTTGAATGCTCGAGAGAATGGAAAGTGGAGTGAGTGTCTACCATACTTGTTAATGGTCTTTTAATTGACGTACTTGTTAATTATAGTTATGCATGCAAAGAATAGTTTGTTCACGAATTATTATGAGTTTTAAGATCTTAGGTTGAGTTTATTGAATTTATCTTTGACATCTTTAATTATTAAATGAGAAAATAATTTGTTGTTATTATAATTTGTTTTTTTGGTGTTTGTGTTTTTTTGGTTTAGTGTTTATGGTTTTGGTTGAGTACAATTGTAGTTTAATACTGAGGTATTGCTGTGATTAATTTTATTTAATTTGACTTGTTTTTATATGTTGAAATTTGTATGACTGTTAACGAAATTATTTTGTGAATTAGGGATGAAGGAGCATTAATCTTCACTCATTTCATGACGTTTGGAGACACAGAGGAGATGCAGAGAAAGGAAGAAGAGAAGAAAATAAAAAAGAGTGGGTGAAGAAAAAAGTCCTGATAATTAATATAAGTGTTATGTGTATGGATATGAGATTTTGAATTTCTTGTTTTGTTTTATGGAAATGTTTAATTTGTAAGTGATAATTTTTGCTTTTTAAATAGTTTTAGTTTGTTAGATGAATGTAGATTTTGATGTTTATGTAGTATTTTATGTTTCTGTGGTCCAGGTTTTACCGTAATATTTATGTTTAATTGATAGTTTTCATATAGTTTTAGCAAAAGATAAAATAAAATAGTTGGTGTTAAGGTTAATTTGATATTATTATATTATTTAACTTTCATGCATCAGTGATATAGGAAAATAGGCGAGAGTAGGGTCAGAATAATATAAAGTTGATACAGTAATAAAAACAAATAGATAAATCATATTCGCTTTATAACTCTTATGACTTTTAGAGATAAGTTGAATTGCTGAGTTGATAGATAGTTAGAAAAGAAAATCAATTAAAAAATTGTAAGTTCTAATACGGAAATACATTCATTAAGTATGTACAGCAGATAATTAAATAGTACCTAACATCAAGAAGACTATTAAAATCAGAGTTACATTTTCACTTTTAAAATGTTTGACCAAAATTTGTTATGTATATATAGTTAATAAAAATAAAAATTTCCAATGACATAATTAACAACCAATTAATAATATAATTAATAATAACACAATTATAACTAAACTAATAATTAAATAATAATATGAAAGGATTAATAAGAAAATCCCTATTTGTTAATTAACAATAACCGTTCATGATGTGAAAAAGCTTGGTTAGAAAAAAAAAAACGAAAATATACAACCGTGCATGGCAGTCATGCTTGTGACTATTAAGTCACAGGCGTGACTTTTTTTATATATATTTAAAAGTTATTGGAAGAAAATGAAGGAGTCTATTATAAAACTGTATAATGAAATAATTAATAACCACTTATTAATTATCATTAATAAATAATGAAAAAAATTAAAACTAAATTAATAATTAAATAATAATATCAAAAGAAATGCGTATTCGTCCCGCTTAGTGTATATATATATAAAATAAAAATATAAAAGGATTAATAAACATTAGATAGTTAATAAGAACATAATTCAGAATTAACTAATAACTAATAATAAATAACAATTAACTGAGATAATTAATTTAAATCATAGCTGTGACTTATTAGTACTGAAGAGCTATATATACACTTAATATTAGTATATAATACTTAATAATAATTAGCAATAAATAATGCATGTGATACGAATTAAAATGGAAGAGAAAACAAGGGATGTCAAAAGAAAGCAAATAAATAAATAAAGAAAATCGTTTATTTTGATATGTTGAAATTTGTATGAATTTAGAAGTAATTATTTTATAAATTTGGACGAGTATAATAAAAAGAATTGTGTAATGGCCCAACAAAGTCTCGGTTATGAACCAAGTCACAAAATGTTAGTGATGGTTGTCAATTAACAACAAAAAACTATCATACAGGTATACACAATTTTGAAGTTTAAGAAAAGAGGAAATTAAAGCACAAAAAAAAGAAAAGTTACATGCTTATGCTATTTTACGAACTATGAAAAAAGTCTATGATAATTTGGGTTTTTTGTTCTTGTCATCAACATCTACATTTGAGGCTGGTGGAGGCTCAGTGTCGCTAAATCTTTTGTGAAAACATTGTCTTACTGTTGAAGAAGAAACAATAATATCTTCTAAAAATGTAAAGAACCAAAATATATTAGCCACATAGTATAAAACCGAAGAGTATTTTTTAAAAAAATGTCTAGTAAATAAATAACAAATAATAATATAATTCACAAAAAAGAAGCTCACGTAGTTTGATAAAGATATAAAAGCCAAAAATTGGTTGAATAAATAATGATAAATACCTGAAATAGATGTAGATGTAATGTCAGCATTGTTTTTTGGATCATTAGTTAAAATGTCATCTTCTTTTCTAATTGAAGTTGAACCCCTTTGTAATTCACCATCATCAGTTTCACAGTAATAGATAACAGTGAGTCGTTGTCTTGCACATGATGAGTGAATATAAGCAGGTTTTATATGAAAAAGAAATATCTTAGTTTTCAATTCTGCGTGTACCTTTTCCAAAGGAAGTTCGATACTCTTGTTATGGGAACATAAAAATGTAGAACATTAGTCATATGATAAACATATCATAATTGTTGTTATTAAATGTAAATCTATTTGTAGTAAGTTTTAAAAAATAACCTCATGGTAAAATTGCATAATTTCAATTGCACTAAACTTTAAGAGGTTTTCACTAAGTTCGTCAAAAATAGAAGTTGTGATAGTTTTTGTTTCGTCAGTTAAATCAACATCATAGCGACATCAACATTTGCAAACAAAAGTTGATGAGAATATGTATATTATTTTGATATAATGATTTATTTAGTGAAAGCTTGTTATAAAAGAAAAAAATAGAGCAAAATTAGATATTTTGAAATGCCTAATGGGCGGGACATGTTAAATCACTCCCGTGACATATTGGAGGTTCTCATAGGTGTGACTTAACATGTCATGCCCGTGAGATATTGGAGGTTCTCACAGGTGTGACTTAACATGTCATGCCCGTGAGATATTGGAGGTTCTCACAGGTGTGACTTAACATGTCACGCCCGTGACATATTGGAGGTTCTCACGGGTGTGACTTATTGGCAAGTTGAAAAAGAAAAATTTGCCATCAAATACGCTCCATCAGAAGAAAATGTAGAAAATTGAAAAGAAAAAAGGGAAAAAGAAATGCCTGGGTTCAGCTGGGAGTTTCTCCCTGCAAGAATTACAATTGAATGTAATTCCATATGTAGCTGTTGTTGAGCAAAAGTATTTTTTGCAGGCCATAAACCAATACTTTTGCAAAATGTGTTTAAAGGAAATATGGGCTTTAATCCATGTTGTTTTCAAATATATAGATAGATTTTTGTTAGAAATATTAATATCAGATAAACAATGTGTGAGGTAGAAAGCTTACAACAGAATATAAAATGCATTTACATTACTGGTGGATTTCAAGAAGATAATCTGAGTAATTTTTTGATGTGAACCGAAAGATATATCAGGATTATATCAGAGATAAGCTTATTGGTTAATAAGGTTTTTGTGCTCCTTACTATTTCATCGTGCCTTGAAAAATGATAATTATAAATATAAAAGCATTAAAATATTCTATAATTTGTATATAATTTTTTTGTAATCAGAGAAAAGATAACAAATGTGGCAGTACCAATTTTTAAGTTCTGCAGCTTCTTGTATTATTGGATCAATAAGAATTGCTGAGTCAAACCAAGTGGATAATACAACACCTAAAATACTATAATTGTAGTAAGAATAAAATAGAAGCACAAATAAAAGAAAAATGTAAAAGCGTGTTGAACAAAAAACAAAATTACCATTATAAAAGTTAACTTTTAGCCTTCGATACACAATTATTGGATAAGTATGTAAGGATTCAACAATTTGTTGGCCCTCATTAGTAACAAAAACATTCCACATTGACAGTATAACGGTTTGTTGCCTAATATAAAAATGGAAAATGTCAGAAAAAATAACTTAGTCTTAGGCTTTAATAGCTGTAGAGAATAATAGAGATTGTAACGTACTGTTTGTTGGCAAGAACGAATTTTTGGATAGTTGAAACTTTGCCATCTTTGTTGATTTCTTTATGATCCAAGACTTCAACAACGACACCCAAAATATCTATCACATGATAAAATAAATATAATTAAATATAATACCAAAAAATCAAAGTTTTAGAAAGAAATAGATAAAGGAGCTAATCGACTGATTTTCCTTATCGTTTATATAGTTGATAAGATTCGTAAAAGATGTTTAGTTGAATTTCATAGGGATGATGTTGTCATCATTTGCTACAGCTTCAACAACTATGCGACTTGTAATTACCCATTGAATTTTTAAGTCTTTAGTTTTGTACTGAGGTGGAATTGGCTTTACAATGGCGTTACAAATGATATATTTCTTATATGGACATCATTGTTAAAGATAATAGCTTTGACTTGTGATCCCTGTTAATAATAAACAAATAGTTAATAATAAAGTTTAAAAAACAAGGAAGAATTTTAATGAAGAAAGAATAGTTGTCATACCTCTGAATGCAAAAAGATAAACTTTTGTCTCTTTGACGACGTACCGAGTGATGTAACAATATGTTGTTTTTCTTGGACAGTAATTTCATAAGACCACCATTGAGCACCAGGTAAAATATCCTTGATCAATAAACACTTTTCCATCCTTTAAAAAATTATTCAATAAAATAATCAGTAATTTTTTATATGAAATGAAATTAAATAAAATAATCAATAAAAAAGTTTTTTTATATGAAATGAAATTAAATAAACTTGAAGAAAACAATTCATATACCTTTTGATAGTTTTATACTTTATAATTTGACTAATTGGAAAATTTCATGAAAGACAATATTTCTTGTTTTT
The DNA here is from genome assembly GCA_027563865.1 of Erythroxylum pelleterianum. NCBI lineage: Eukaryota > Viridiplantae > Streptophyta > Magnoliopsida > Malpighiales > Erythroxylaceae > Erythroxylum > Erythroxylum pelleterianum. The sequence goes on from JAOQMR010000211.1 coordinate 14,760,099, forward strand.
TGATCAAGTTTTGAAGACTCAAAAGTTCCTGGAATAATCAGAACTTTAACTGATTTAGGAGTTCGAGCTCTTGACAAAGCCACATATAGTTGTCCATGTGAGAGTACAAGCTGACGAAGATAAATTCCAACATAATCAAGTGTTTGAACCCAGGATTTATTTATGGTCATTGCAAAACATAAACGAACAGGGAATTGTGTTCTGATAAAAGGTATTCCATTTTTTTTCATTCTTTGAAGATTGCAAAGGAATCTTAGGTATAAAAATTAATTTTCCTTTGTAAGGACTAAAGACAATTTCTGCAGAAATTGTATGGTCTTTTAATTGCCTACATATCAACCTTGTTCCATTGTATAGTTCCTCAGTTGGATTTAAATTTCTTAGGAGCATAATTGGAGAGCCTTCTTTGAGTAACAGTTTGTGTGGAGGTAAACCTTTAGGATTTAAACAATTGAGAAATTCTTCATAATCTGCTTGATGCCTTGGGTTAACCATTTTGTCAAAACTCATGTATGAATGCAGATTTCCTGACAATTTGTTGATCATCATGTCATTAATTTCATTAACATAGCCGTTTGTTAGATACAGTACACATCTATTTATCATTTAATATGGATCCGATGAATACAAGCTTAGGTCAGGGAAGGTGTTTTGAAGTAACTGGTGAAGGCAATGGTGTATTAGAAACATGAATTTTTAATTTTTGAAAAAATAAAAATAAAATAAAGGATGAAAAAATTAATCTATTAAGAGATTCATCCTTGTTATGGTAAGGAATAACCAGTTGTTTTGGCAAGGAAATTTGATATTGCTTGTCGATTGGTTCTATGCCTTCTCCTACTCGTAATAAAAATTCACAAAAAGCTAGATTTGATATAGCTCTTATATTTATTGTCAAAGAGAATTTACGCATGTGTGGCCAGAGATGCGAATTTAGAAGACATAAACCAATTAGTTGTTGTTTTGTGGCTTGATCTATAACTGGCAAAGTTTGACGAAAATCACCGCCAAATACAATAATCTTTCCTCCAAAAGGCTTATTGGAGTCTATGATATCTTGAAGTAAGTCATGAAGTGCTTCAATGGCTTCTTGTTTTGCCATGGAAGCCTCGTCCCATAAGATAAGACTATATTCAACTATTAATTTTGTGGTACTGCTCTGCTTACTTAATTGACCAACTTTCTTCTTTGAAAAATCAAGTAGGATTTTAAATCTTGAGTGAGCTGTCCTGCCACCAGGAAGGATTGATGCTGCAACACCTGATGTAGCAACAACAATTGCAACATGATCTTGTGGCCGTAAAATTGCAAGAAGAACTCGATACAAGAAAGTCCTCCCTGTTCCACTGGGACCATAAATAAAAAAATTCCACCACTTGACGCCAAAATCGAATGCATAATCAAATCAAATATGTATTCATGCGTGTTATTCAACCTTAAATGTAACAATAAGTCTCCTAGATCAACATGTATATTTTTTCTCACTTTGTATTTCTTTGCTAACATGTTCATAATAGGCATCCTTAAAGCGATAATCAGCAAAATGATAATCGTTTAAGCTTTTTCACATTTGTTCTAGAGATTTATTAATATCTTGAAGGGCCATCCTTGTAACGTCCTCAGAAGTACATGCATTATAGAAGGAAGCATGTTGGTAATCAGAAAAAAGATCATCTTTGAATGTTTCCCAAAGCTGGTTAGGGTTTATCAATGAGCAATCGAACACGAGTGTAGCAAATAAAAGTCTAAGTGAAGTAGGCATTTGAAATAAAACAGCTTCCTCAAGAGTTTGTTGTATATAAAAATCAGATGCTAGCAGTCCTAACTTCAACTGCCTAAAACAGCTTGTTTTTTCACAATCAACAGTTAACAAGTTATCAAATGATGTTGGTCCTTTAACATGTGTGAGTAATAACCTTAAGTAATACCTTTCTCCTTCTTTAGGGTTAACAATAACCAACCTTCCTATTGCTTTCTTTCTGTTGGACCCTGAACTTTTCTATTAAATGAGAAATCGTTGGCAATTATTTATGTGTAAAGAAAAGGATAATTCTTGAATTTGAAATAAAATAGAAAAGATGGTTTAGGTACAAGATGATTTATATATGAAAGGTTGGTAGGTAAAAGCTGGAAAAATGTAATTGAAACATGTTCATTGAGTATGCTTTGGTGTTTTAGTCATAACTTTTGCTTTAGCCATCCAAATGAGATGATTCTTGATTTGGGTTAAACTAGAGAGATAAGGCTAGAAATTGTCTAATGAAATCGAGCTTTAATTCAGTCTAGAAGAATATCAATTTTCGGATGGAAGTCAAGCGCATAATATTGTTTCAGTATAAGAACAGTTCGAAATGTTTGGTGTATAACTTTCAGATTACTAAACCAAATTGAATAATTTTAGTGTTATTAGAAAATTGAGGCAATGAGGAACATTTTCCTAGAAGGAAGTGTTATCAAATTCCTTCAAGTTCATGATTAGAAAAAGGTCTTGATTTTTTTGGAAGGAGTTAAGCATGATTCAAATAATTTTGAAGTCTTGCTAGATTAATTATTTTATTTGGAGTTAATAATTATGTTAATGTTGGTAGGATTTTAAAATATGGATTAGTTGAATTAAGTAGCAAGAGTGTATATATATGAGGGCTTTTTGGGAAGACCACTTAAGCATTTAAGTTACAAGGCTTACATGTAAGGGTAAATTGGTCATTGTTCACTCATTAATGGCATTATTGTAATAAGAAAAGTTGTTTATCTTTTAAGGAGAAGCAAAAACGTAACTTGAAGATGAAAGGAGAAAAAAAATGAAATTGCAAGGAGAGAAGAGAGGAGAGAGTTCGGTGGAGAAGAGAGGAGAGAAAGAAGAAAGAAAAAAAGCTAGGTCTTCATTTTTCTAAGCATTCAAGAGGAATTTTGAAGTTGATTCAAGAAGGAAAAAGGAAGAAGAGGATTAGAGCTTCCATTAGAGCCAAGAAAATCATTGTTTGGTGGAGATTCAAGGTAAGTTTAATCTTAAGATTTTGGATTTTTAGAAAGATTTGGTTCACGAAGCTTAAGAAAAGTATGGGTTTAAGTTTTCTAAGATCAATTTTGTGGTTATGTGTTATGGGTTATCCAATTTGAATTCCTTTTGATTTGGGAATTTTGCCTTTCATGAAGGAAAGTAAGAGAGGCAAAAAAGAGAAATAGTAGAGGCTTTTTGAGCAAGGTTTGCAAGCAAGGAAATTAAGGTGGGTTTCATTTTATAATTGGATAATGAGTGCTGGACCCCGTTTCCGGAGCCCAACTATACACAACAGAATCACAAACAGAGACCATTGGGCCCGAATCCCGACT
>JAOQMR010000211.1:14763531-14774761 GCA_027563865.1 Erythroxylum pelleterianum
CTTCTAAAGGACTTTCACCAATGGAATCACTCGATTCCTCAATTGCTTATTCTGATAGCCAATTATTTTCACTGGTTCTTAAGCATAACTCAGATTACTAGAGACTTCAATTTCTTGAGTCGGTATTACATGAGTTGGATCCGACCGATATCGCCTAAGCATACTCACATGAAATACATTATATATCTGAGTCATTTTCGAAGGTAAGGCTAACTTATAAGCCAATGGTCCAATTCTTTCGATTATCTTATATGGACTAATATACCTCGGACTTAACTTACCATTCTTGTTAAATCCCAGTACACCTCGCCATGTTATACTCTTAGAAATACTCTATTACCAACCTGATACTCCATATCTTGCCTGTGTTGATCCACATAGCTTTTTTGTCTATCTTGTGCTACTTTAATTCTGCTACAGATCAATTTTACCTTATCAACAGTATCCTGAATCAATTCTGGGCCTTCAACAATTCTTAGATTCTCTTCATCCTAATACAGAAGCGAAAAACACTCCCTACCATACAACGCCTCGTAAGGAGCCATACCCATACTATTGTGATACTTATTATTGTAAGCAATTTCAATCAAAGCCACATACTGATCCCATGCTCCTTGAAACTCCAGAACACAAGCTCTGAGCATATCCTCAACAGTCTTAATCGTTCTCTCACTCTTACCATCTGTCTGAGGATGAAATACAGTACTAAAATTCAGCCTTGTACCCAAAGCTATCTATAAGCTCCCCCAAAATCTTGAGGTAAATCTAGGATCCTTGTCCGACACAATGGATACTTGAACCCCATGTAATCTCACAACTTTATTCACATATCACTGGGCTAATTGATCTAGTGAATAATTTTCCCTCACTGGTAAGAAATGAGCTGACTTGGTCAGTCTATCCATAATGACCCAAATGGCATCATGTTGCTTCAGTGTCCTCGACAAACCCATAATGAAATCTATCGTAATTCATTCCCATTTCCACTCTGAAATAGGTAACGAATGTAATTTTCCAACAGAAGTCTGATGCCCAGCCTTAACCTGTTGGCAAGTTATACATTTAGAAACGAACTCTGCTACTTGCTTTTTTATTCTCGGCCACCAATAATATAGTTTCAACGTGTTATACATCTTGGTAGTACCAGGATGCATAGCATAAGCTACTACATGGGCTTCCTCCAAAATCTCTTTTCTCAAATTATCAACATCGGGCACACATAATCTTTGCCCTAACTACAATGTATCATCTCTAACTTCAAATTCAGAATCCAGCTTCACCTTCAACTTCTCAATTATCTTCATTAAGTCTGGATCTCTGCTCTGAGCCTCTTTAATTCTTTAAAGCGACACATGTCTCAACTTCAATGTAGCTATCAATGTATCATTTTTCTCCAAATTTAATTCAACATTCAATGCTCTCATATGAACTAGGCTCGGTAACCTCGATAACTATTCTTAAGCCACGCTATTATTAGACTTCCAACTTAAGGCATTAGCCACCATATTAGCTTTTCCAAGATGATACTCAATGGTACAATCATAATCTTTTAACAATTCTATCCACCTCCTCTGTCTCATGTATATTTCAAACTTTTGAGATCAGTGAACCCCTGAAAAGTTTCTTTATATGGATAATGTCTCCAAATTTTTAAAGCAAATACTACTGCAGCAAGTTCCAAATCGTGTACTGGATAATTAAATTTATGGGACCTCAACTGTCTCGATGCATATGCTATTACTTTACCATGCTGCATTAGTACATATCCTAAACCCTGATGTGACGCATCACTGTAAACAACATAACCTCCAGAACATGATGGAATAACAAACACTAGTACTGTAGTTAATCAATTCTTTAGCTCCTCAAAACTCCTCTGACAATCATCATTCCATTTGAAAGCCACATTATTTCTTAGAAATTTTGTCAAAGGGGCTGAGATCAGTGAAAACCCCTTGATAAACCTTCTGTAACAACCAGCTAATCTAAGGAAACTCCGGATCTCAGATACATTCCTCAAAGCCTCCCACTTCATCACTACATCTACTTTCTTTGGATCCACCTGAATGCCCTATCCAGACACTATGTGACCCAAGAATACCACCTGATCAAGCCAGAAGTCGCACATACTGAACTTGGCATAAAGTTGCTTTTCTCTCATTATCTGGAGAACCAATCTCAGATGTGCAGCATGATTTTCTCTACACTTCGAGTACACTAAAATGTCATCAGTAAAGATAACCACAAAGCGATCTAAATACGATTGAAATATCTTATTCATCAAAGCCATAAAAGTTACCGGAGCATTAGTCAAACTAAACGGTATCACCAAAAACTCGAAGTGCCCATATCTGGTTCTAAATGCACTCTTAGAAATATCAACCTCAGCTATTTTCAACTAGTAATATCCCGATCTCAAGTCTGACTTTGTAAACACCTGAGCTCCCTGTAACTGATCAAATAAATCATCAATCCTAAGCAATGGGTATTCATTCTTCACTATGATCTGATTTAACTGTCGGTAATCAATACAAAATCTTAATGTTCCATCCTTCTTCTTTATAAACAATAACGGAGCTCCCCAAGACACATTAGGCCTGATGAAACCCTTATCTAACAACTCTTGCAACTAGGCTTTCAACTTCTTTAGTTCTACAGGTGTCATCCTATATGAGGGTATTGATATAGGAGCGTTACCTGGAACAAGGTCTATAGTAAACTCTGTCTTCCTTTCTGGGGTAAACCCGGTAATTCTGTAGGAAACACATCTAGGAAATTCCTAACGACTGGAATATCCTAAATGGTTTATTCATTCCTAGTGTCAACTACGTGGGCCAGATAAGCCCACATCCACCTCGAATCAGTTTCAGCACACTCAAAAATGAAATTAGTTAGGCTAGCACCGCCTGACTAACCTCTCAAAACACCACTCTCAACTGGTTGGGAGATTCAAGAACTTCTTCCTTGGTGTAGCAATTCATTACAGGCCGATGAGCTGTAAGCTAATCCATGCCAAGAATTACATCAATTTCCTTTAATTGCAATATAATCAGATCAACTTCTAACTCTGCCTGATCAATCCGAACTATACATCTTCTACATACCTCACCAATCACTGTTGTACTAACCACTGGAGTACTCACCTCTAATCCACATTTTAGTATCTCTCACTCACAATGCAATCTAGATGTCAGATGTAGTGTGATGAATGAATGTGTAGATCTTGGATCTACCAACGCATATGCTTCAAAATGAAAAACATTCAACACACCTACTACCACATCTGGGGAGTTCTGCGCCTCCTGCCTGGTGATAGCATAGACCCTGACTTGAGATTGCAGTTGGTTACTCCGCATCTCAGTCCTGATACTAGGCCCTGCTGACTAAGTTCTGCCTCTATCTCTGCCTCTCTATGTAGATCTGTCATCTCTACTCTGCTGTATCGATGCCTCAGTCACTGTTCCTCCTCTAACTCCAGATTGTTGTTCTAACATCTCAGGCCAATCTCTAATCATATGGTCTACTGAACTAAAATGGTAATAAGCTCCCATTATCCTCCAACATTCACCACCATGCTTTTTATCACAGTGCTCACACTCAAGCAACTATTGAGACTGATCAGAGGACATTTGTCCTCTACCTCTCCCAGACTGACCAAATCCACCTCTTGATCGGAATCCAGATTGTCTTAATCTAGACTGGAATCAAGATGATCTGTTCTGGCGCTTTCTAAAGCTTTTGCCAGAATTATCCTGAGATTCATCCTGCCTCTTTCCTCTATCCTCCTATCTGTGCTTTTCTTGACCATCCTTCAACAACTATTCAATTCTGATTGAGGCCGCTCGGAGTTCTGTAAAACTACCCAAATTAGAAATGGCAAGTCTCGTTCTAATTTCCATATTCAAACCATCCTCAAATTGTCTACATTTGTCTTCTTCAGTTGGGATGAATACAACTGCATATCCCATTAGCTTATTGAATTTTATTTCATTCTTTGCCACTGTGAGCCCGCCTTGCTTCAGATCTAAAAATTCTTTCATTTTCCTATCCATATAAATCTTCGACGTGTAGTTCTCTCGAAACACCCTCAAAAAATCCTCCCAGGTCAAACTACAAGGTCTGGTAGTACTGCCAGGCACATTTTTCCACCACTAGTATGTGGAACCTTGCAGTAGTGAGACTGCATAATCAAATATTTCATCTGCGTCACAATCCATCTGATCGAACACTTTTTCCATTCTTTCTAACCACCCTTATGCCTCAGCTGGGTCTGTACTTCCGTAGAAGTCTACAGCTCCTTAATTTCTCAGCTTATCATATCTTCTTTCTCGCCTTCCGGAATTCTCGGAGGCATTTGAGAAAAATTAGGTATAGGAGATTCTAAATTGACTCCTACAGACTCTATGTCAGCTTACTTTCCAATTTGACCTCCGAAGGAAGATGACATATAACAAACAAAATGAGATCACTATCTGAATATCTAATTATTTATCATATCTCAACTCATATTTGTCCCTACATACCCAAACATCCAAGAACATTCAAGTACATAACCTATGATAATGGTATGTTAGAGCAAAAACAAATCCAACTTACACATGGTATCAACTAACATCATTTAAAAATTAGTAAATTTTAAAACCATTCATTGCATTCATTCACAAAGTTTACACTGTTTCTATTAGACAAATATTTACAAAACCTCATACAGGTTCTAACAAAAACTATAAAATAAACGCTATAACTCTTTGACGTCAGCTGAAAGACCACTGAGCCATAACTTAGTCCAAAATGTTCTTCTAATCAAGAATAAACACTAAGTCTGAAAAATCACGTTGCAATTTTTATGAGTTTTGCGAACTCAATGAGTGAACCATCATTGATGATTTCACCGGATTCACATACACAAATCACATATTTCACAATTATTCATACAGAACATGTATATTCCAAATACTCACACTGTCATGGCATATCTTTTAATCATTGCGAATTAGATCTTATATAAACAAATACATATGCATATGAGACTCTGTAATTGTTATTATTGTTGTGAACGAGTGCCTATCATAAATATAAATACTGGCCCATTGGGCTCAGTCAGAAACATATATCACAGAGCACAGCTTTACGTGCAGAATCAACATATTGGCAAGTTGAAAAAGAAAATTTTGCCAACAAATACGGTCCATCAGAAGAAAAGGTAGAAAATTGAAAAGAAAAAAAGGGAACAAGAAATGCCTGGATTTAGCTGGGAGTTTCTCCCTGCAAAAATTACACGTGAATGTAATTCCATATGTAGTTGCTGTCGAGCGAAAGCATTTTTTGTAGGCTATATATCAGTACTTTTGCAAAATGGGTTGAAAGGAAATATGAGCCATGCTCTCTACAAATATATAGATAGATTTTTGTTAGAAATATTAATATCAGATAGACAATATGTAAGGCAGAAAGCTTACAATATAATATAAATTGTATTTACCTTACTGGTGGATTTCAAGAAGATAATATGAGTAATTTTTTGAAGTGAATCAAAAGATACATCAGGATTATATCTGAGATAAGCTTGTTGGTTAATAAGGTTTTTGAGCTCCTTACTATTTCATTGTGCCTTGAAAAATGATAATTATAAATATAAAAGCATTAAAATATTCTAAAAGTTGTACATAATTTTTTTTGTAATTAGAGCAAAGATAATGGATGTGGCAGTACCAATTTTTAAGTTCTGCAGCTTCTTGCATTGGTGGATCAATAAGAATTGTGGAGTCAAACCAAGTGGATAATGTAACACCTAAAATACTTCAATTGTAGTAAGAATAAAATAGAAGCATAAATAAAAAAAAATGTAAAAGCGTGATGAACCAAAAACAAAATTACCATTATAAAAGTTAACTTTTAGCCTGTGGCACATAATTATGGGATAAGTATGTAAGGATTCGACAATTTGTTGGCCCTCATTAGTAACAAAAGCATTCCACATTGACAGTATAACGGTTTATTGCCTAATATAAAAACGGAAAATGTTATAAAAAATAACTAAGTCTTAGGTTTTAACAGCTGCAGAGAATAATAAAGATTGTATCATACTGTTTGTTGGTAAGAACGAATTTTTGGACAATTGAAACTTTGCTATCTTTGTTGATTTCTTTCTAACCCAAGACTTCAACAATGCTGATTTCTCTTCGGACATAGTGCAAATAAATTAAAGAATTATGATCACAAATAATTACAGTATAGACTACGCTTTATTTATGTTTGACTTTAAGTTTTAGATGTATTCTTTTATCTCTAAACTTTTAAGTAAATCACAATCCAGTAGTAAACAATTTTAAATAATTTAATTTGAATCAATATTTAATGACATATTTTTAATTATATATTTAAACTTGATAACGCCAAACATCTATTTAAGAATAGAGGACACCATACATCTTTCTTTGGAAGGGCAAAACATAACATTTGAAAGTTCAAAACATAATGTTCTGCGAATCTAAATTAATCTTAATTTATAATGGATTCAAAATGACAAAATGACAAAAGCACACATAAAACAACAATATGATAAATCCTTGAGAAATAACAGTATTAGTGCCTACAAAAACTGTCTAGGCAAACTTTCTTATGGAATGTTTTTTATACTAAGGGTGGTTTGATCTTTCCAACTGCTGCATTTAATATCACAATAGAAAATAATTAGCATTGCTGATAGAACGACTTATAGCAAAAATCTTACATACTAAAAAGTAGATTTTTACTGAAGTAGATGATTATTTTGAAGAAAACAAATAAATATATGAGTTTAAAGCTGTCTAGACAAGTGATTTCCAATTCTAATGTTATAATTAAAATATCATTATAACATCAACAATCTAAAATTATGTTTTGTTAACTTAACATTAACAAATAGGTACACAAAAAGGTAGCAAATATCTAAAACATTGATGGCATGCTCAATAATAGAAATAACCTCTTCATTCAAATTTTCATCCTTTAAGTCAAGAAAGCTTAAAAGGTAAGATAAATACCCGCTAAAGTTTGACATCCTTAAAATCTACATGGGCATTTACTTGTGTATTAACATCATTGAAATCTACCAACATTAGTTATATTTTTTCCCTTTCCTAGGATGTTTTTGTAACTAATAACAGGAAAAGGGTGCAACATTGTTTTTCCTGCACAATAATAATAACCAAGACAAGTTGTTAAACTTTTAGAAGGCATTGGGCAAAAATTGCTCAAACAAATGGAAAAGACAAACCAAAACAAATAAACCATAAAAACCAGTATGAGCTACATATTGAGGGGCCTTCATCGACTTTTTACTTTAGGCGCAATACTGAAGTGGATACTAAAAGAAGCATAAACAAATAAGACATCACAAAAATTCACAGGAATGTCAAATTATCAAACCAAAAACATGCATATCTGCCAAGAATCATAAGCAGTAGACAAACTTGAGACTAATTAAATAAATAAGATGAAAAATTGTTGCAACTTTTGGAGCATAATCCTCACTATCATAAGATTTAAAATTTTCAATTTCACGGACATGACATAACTAAGGCCGTATACATTTTAACGGAACATAAGAATGGGAAAGAATTGCCTCTTCATGAAGCAAATTAGCATTATCTACATGACATGACTCCATGTAGATGCATTGAAAAGCCAGTGTTTTCCTACTAACATCGTCTGCTAAATAATAAACCTCATAACATTACGATATTGAAACATGCAAAACTATATTCACTTAGGAAATAACAAATGATTCTAACCATTTTTTTATCAGCAAGAGCATGCAATAAGACTACTGTTAGTTGGATATCTAACTACAGAGTGAATAAAAGAAATTATAGCCATTAGAACTGAAATCACAGAAGTTAGGAAAATATATAAATGTGGAAGTTAGTAAGAAAGAGAGTTCAATGGAAGCTAATAAGAAAGAGAGGTAAAGGGCGACAAAATCACTGAGGTTTCATTATGAGAAATGATAATAATAACTTAGACCAAAAAAAAAAGAGAGAAGAAGCCGATGGCAGAAAAAGAGAGGAAGTTGGAGGAGTCACTATAGAAGAAGGTTCTGGAGAAGAAGAAGAAGAAACTGAAGTGAGCTGCTTAATAATTAATAATAACAGCATCAATAATAACATGCACTTGTAAGTCACGAGATTTATTTATTAATTGGGTTGATAGGTTTCAAATAAATGTTGTTAATTTGGTTGATAGGTTTTGAATAAATGTTACAAAGAAGACCAAAATTTATTAGTATAAGATTTTGAACGGTTTGCAGTCGATTAATGTTAAGACTTGTTTGAGATTGTAATTAATTAATTAAAATATTATTAATTAGTTGATTAATTAAAACATAATTTATTGATTAATTAATTTTAATATATTATAATGTATTTAACACATATAAAAAATAATTAATTAATTATATTAACAACCAATTCAGAATAATTATTAATTAATAATAAGACAGTTATAACTAAAATAATAATTAAATAATAATATGAAAGGATTAATAACATGTCTATTTATTAATTAATAATAACCCTTGGTTTGAAAAAGCCAAAAAAAACAAAATAACATGCACTGTTGTCACGCCTATAACTATAAAGTCACAGGCGTGATTACTGGAGTCGCGTATGTTATACAATAATAATTAATATACAATTCATAATCACGAAAAGCTATATATATAGTTAATATTAGTATATAATAATAATTAATAATTAATATTGCACGATCATGAGTAAGATATATACTTAATATTAATATGTACTACTTAATAATAATTAATAATTATTAACCATGCATTATTAATTATCAATTATTATTACTATATTATTAAGTAGTACATATTAATATTAGAATAACCATGCATTATTAATTATTAATTATATTAACAACAAATTAATAATAATTATTAAGTAATAACAACACAATTATAACTAAACTAATAATTAAATAATAATATGAAAGGATTAATAATAACATGTCTATTTATTAATTAACAATAACCGTTCACGTGGAAAAAATGCATGGTTAAGTCACAACTGTGCATGGGAGTCACGCCTGTGACTATTAAATCACAGGCGTGATCACTTAACATTTGAGTCACACCTATGACTATTAAGTCACAGGCGTGATTACTCAAGATGAGTATATAATACTTAATAAAATAATAATCATAATTAATATATAATTTACGGTTGTGACTTATTAATTACAACTGCGAAGAGCTATATATATACTTAATATTAGTATATAATAATTAATAATCATTAACAATTAATATCGCAAGGTCATGACTAAGATATATACCTAATATTAATATGTACTACTTAATAATATAGTAATAATAAATATATTTTAATTAATTCTATTCAATATAAATTTTAAATAAAAATATAAGTTACAGGTATGACTTAAGTGTCACACCTGTGACACTTCTCTAATAATAATAGTAATAATAAGAATCACGGAATATAATTAATTGATTTATTAATTATATTTTATTAATCATTTAATTATATTATAATTAACTATATTTTAATGATATTTGATTTTAAAAAAAGAAAAAATATATGTCACACGTTGTAAAGGAATTGATTAGATTTTAATTAATTATGTAATTAATTATATTTTAATTCATTAATCAACTACTTATCATTTAGATAATTAATTAATTATTATTATTGCGTTTACAATATTTTTAATTAATCAATTAATTAATTATATTTTAAATAATTCATTAATTCTATTTTAATTCTATTCAATAAAAAATTTTAAATAAAAAATATATGTGTCATAGGTGTGACTTAAGTGTCACATATGTGATAGTTCTCTATTATTAATAATAATAATAACATATAATAATTAATAATAATTAACAATAATAATGCATGGCCATGAATAAGATATATACTTAATATTAAGATATACTACTTAATAATGTAGTAATAATAATTAATAATTAATAATGCATGGTTAATAATTAATCATTAATAGTTAATTATATTAACAACCAATTAATAATTATTATTAATTAATAATAACACAATTATAAATAAACTAATAATTAAATAATAATATGAAAGGATTAATAATAACATGTCTATTTATTAGTTAACAATAACTGTTCATGTGAAAAAAGCTCGGTAACAAGAAAAACAAAATATAAGTCACAACCGATCACTTAACATTTGAGTCACGCATATGACTATTAAGTCACAGGCGCGATTATTCAAGATGAGTATATAATACTTAATAATAATATAATAATAATTAATATACAATTCGCGATTGTGACTTATTAATCACAACCGTGAAGAGCTATATATATATACTTAATATTAGTACATAATAATTAACAATTAATAATGCAGAGTCATGACTAAGATATATATAGTTAATATTAATATGTAATACTTAATAATATAGTAATTTTAAATATATTTTAATTAATTAATTAATTATATTTTAATCAATTAATTAATTATATTTTATTAATCATTTAATTATATTATAATTAACTAAATTTTAATGATATTTAGTTTTAAAAATAAAAAAGAAAAATATATGTGCCACAAGCATGAAAGAATTAATTAGATTTTAATTAATTAATTAATTAAATTTTAATTGATTAATCAATTATTTATCGTTTAGTTAATTAATTCTGATAAATGTGTTAACAATTTTTTTAATTAAGCAATTAATTATTTGTAATTAATAAATTAATTAATTATATTCAATAAAAATTAAATAAATAATATATATTATATTTTAATTATTTATTTATTTATTATAAATGTGTTAACAATATTTTTTAATTAATCAATTAATTATTTTAATTAATCAACTAATTAATTATATTTTAATTCTATTCAATAAAAAATATATTAATCAATTAATTATTTTAATTAATCAACTAATTAATTATATTTTAATTCCATTCAATAAAAAATTTAAATAAATATATATGTGTCACGGGAGTGACTTAAGTGTCACACCCGTGATACTTTATTATTATTATTATTATTATTATTAATCACAGCGTAAAGAATCGGAGTCATTACATGAAACGGACGATTGTCCTTAGTATATGATAAGTGAACTCAGATCACCTGTCCAAAAAATCCCTATCCAACCCTGTCCAATTAATAAACGGCGTCGTTTGTTACCAAAATTTGCAGCCCTTATTTGTCAGAGGACAGGCATTGTGGGT
>JAOQMR010000211.1:14775386-14806564 GCA_027563865.1 Erythroxylum pelleterianum
AATCAGATGAGCCAGATTGCAAGTTTGTTGAAGGAAAGGCCTTCGGGTTCATTGCCTAGCACTACTGAGGCCAACCCAAGAGAACATGCAAAGGCTATTGTATTAAGGAGTGACAGTCAACTTGAAGAAGTTAAGGAGAAACAGAAAGATAAAGAAGTGGAAAAGAGTGAAGTAGAAGAGAGTCGGGAAAGTGGCAAAGAGACAAAGAAATCACCAACTGAAAAGGAGGATCGTCCACGATTATGATAGGATCCAGAAAAATAGGTAAGGAAAATGTATATGTTGCTATTGATTTTCGGTAAACGAATACAAGATAAGCTGGTTTTGAGGACCAACAACCTCCCGCCTATGGCTCACTCACTCAACAGTATACTCAATCCTGCCCTCTCCTCATGTCTATGGCTTATTTATACTTCCTAACAGATTCGATTAGCTGACAACCAATCATAAGGTTGTCAGCCCCCTCCCCGCAACTAACATCACATGCGTATATATATATATATATATATATATATATATATTTACTATATATGTAAATTTATTTCTGAGTTGTCCTGGTTCTACCAATACTCCCCCCATCAGCTTCACCTTGTCCGTAAGGTGAAGGTCAGAAAATCTAGCTGTCATGTCTTCATATGCGGGTCTCCTCCTCCTCCTGTTCTGTTTCTTCATCCATGGCTGCCAGAACTTGGAGCTCTACCTTTTTGCATCGGTGGAGGTGGTTCGACGCGGTAGCTAGATCCGTTGTGCATCTCATTGCTTTCGCAGTGTTCCTCTGTCCCCACCGGCGCTTTTCCCAGATTTGTCCTTCGACTGGGCTCGGGTTGGGCTCTTCGGGTGGGCGTTCGTCGGGTCGGGGCTCCACAGTACTGCCTTCGGTCCTCTTCCACGTTTGCAACACCGACAACATCATACTTCTTATTTCTGACCTCAAACGTTCTCCCATTTCTCGATTTACCGCCTCCATCTTCTTCTGGAGCTCCGAGCTGTGGTCGTCCAGATGTCGCTGCCACTCTTGATTGGAACGACTGAGCTGTTTCTCAAACTCCTGGTGAGCTTGACTGATCGATCTCTGTGTCTCCTCCCCATCTCTTCGCCTCTCTTCCCGAAGGAGCTCCAAATCCTTCTCAATACCTTCCAACCTATTTTTAGCTTTCTTGGCAGCCATTACCGAGGATCAACTGCTCTGATACCAGTTGATAGGTTCCAGAAAAACAGGTAAGGAAATGTGTAGTTCTACGAACCCTAAGCCCTATTTTCAAGTTCCAGCTACAATCTACATCAATTATAGCCTATTCTATTCTACTTATCTTTGTTTTTCCTTCCCACACTACGCCACTTGTGGTCATGTTTGATCAGTTACAATTGTGAGAAAGTATTGATTGAGGAAATGGTGTGAATTGTTTCTTTTTTCTTACGCAAGTTATTTTTTAATCAACTACTGGTATTCATGTTGTTTTATTTCATGCTGACAGTTTCTTCTTCAATGTGTTGAACAATTGCCGCACAAGATTCCTTTTTATGGGACATTGGTAGTGTTTTTCTTCATTGATATTTTATATCTCTTTCTCTTTTACATTATGTGAATACTTGATGGATGTGAAAACAGTTTCATTCACATTGACCCATAGATGTTTGTATGTAGGCAGGCTTTCTGTAAACCCAAAAGATTTCAAGAAATGAGTGCTCCAAGTTTATTTTGGGAGAAAGATCTTGCAATATAGAGAGAAGATGACTGAGCTTTTCCTTAATAGTCTAGGTTCTTGTTTTCTTAATGGGTTTGGCTTATTATTTATTGTTAGTACATCATGAGTGGACTGGAGAAAGATTATGGTTTCCTGAAAATCATTTCTTATCAAGTCAATGATGCTTATTTAACATTTCTTCAGTAAAACAATTCTTTGGCCTCTAAATCCCTTTTAGATGTTGTAGGAAACAAAATCACGGTGCTCTCGTATATTGTTAATGTGCTGAGGAAACTAACCATCTTTGAGTTTTTCTTTGCCTTTTGAAACTCATCTTGTTACTGCCTTGTCATTATCCACCCTTTGTTGCTGGTACTGACTCTATCTGTCTTCGTTTCTTGCTTCATCTCAGATTGGATTGTTGAACTTGGAAAATGAGGAATTTATTGAGAAGATTTTAGAAAAGACTCGAGATAATTTCCAGGTGGCTAATCTTTCAAGTTGAATTGGTTGTGGTTCTTTTATGTGAAGGATAATCATAATATACGTGGAAGATTGATTTGATTTATCTTTCTAATTGGATTGATCATAAAGTGATGACATATGACTACTTATATCTGCTGGATTTTTGTTGATGGTTGCCTTTGTGTTTGCCACTCTACCGAATATATATTTTACAGATGTATTTGGAATAGCTTCAGTTACTTTTCTTGTTATGCATTTTGTAATATGTTATGTCTCTGGTGTCCACAACAATGGCCAGTGTGTATCAAGTGAGAAAGTGTTTTACCCACTTGAAAGCTGTGCATGCCATGTGTATTGTGGCATTCACTTCAGCTGTTGATCATTGAGGAAATTTTAAATTTTGAGCACATATATTCTATGATCAAATAATTGCTGAGTGTTATTCAAGTTTGAGACTGCTTTGCAAGTGTTCTTCCTAATGCTTGTGAACATTTCAGGATGCCTTAGATTCTGGAAACTGCAACAAGATTCGTGTTTTGATGCGATTTCTCACTGCTATGGTATGGTGGTTTTGCTATCCGATCATTCAAAAAGAAACATAGGAGATTCTTTATGAGGGAAATAATGTTGTTTAGGACTTTCAAGAAATTTTATTGATTTTTTTTAATTATTTACAAAAAGATAGGCTATGACTGACTATTTGCTGGAACTAGATTACCTTCTATGCCGTCTGTTGAAACTAAACAACCTGTCATAAGGTTGTTATGTTAGGCATCACTTACTTTGGATTTTGTATGAACATCCTTTTTGGAAGTTGAAGATTTGATTATCTGGATATGGTTTGTAGATGTGCAGTAAAGTGCTCCAACCTACTTCTCTGGTAGTTGTCTTCGAGACATTATTGTCATCTGCTGCCACAACAATAGATGAGGAGAAAGGAAACCCTGCATGGCAAGCTCGTGGTGACTTCTATGTAACCTGTGTTTTATCCTGCCTTCCATGGGGAGGATCAGAACTTACTGAGGTGATGCTTTTCTGTTCCATCTTCAAATTAAACGAAAAAATCTGTTTAGTGTCCTGATCATTATTCGAAATTGACAATTTATCTGTATTCACATTGGTTAAGCAGTATCTGTGTCAGTTCACTAACATAGCATCTGTTGCAGCAAGTTCCTGAAGAAATTGAGAGAGTGATGGTTGGTATAGAAGCCTACCTGAGCTTTAGAAGGCATAGTTCTGATGCTGGCTTGTCATTTTTTGAGGAGGATGGGTCTGGAAATGGTATTGTTGAAAAGGTATGATTTAATACGACACATTCCATTGTGCATGGAGCTCATAAAATCAGAGAAGAAAGATTCAGTTGATTAGGTTTCTTGCAATTGATCCTACTTTAACTGTGATTCTACTTTTGTGATATTCTTATTTGGCTATTTCATTTTGTATCATACTAATTTGTATCTCTATGTCAGGATTTTTTGGAAGATTTGTGGGAGAGGACACAAATGCTCTCCAACAGCGGATGGAAACTTGATAGTGGTGAGAACCTGTATTGTCTTTCAATTCATTTGGTCTCACTCTTTTATTGGAATATATCCTGCAAAAGCTATAGATTATGGAATAAAGCTATAGAGAAGGAATTATGCAAATGATTATTGGCACCTAGGTTTAATCATCCTTCTGGCTGAGCTGAAGGAATTAGGTGGTGTAGAACTCATTCGATTGAGACGTATAATGTTTCAATGATTTCTAGAACTTCAGCTCAGACCTTCTATTCACTTTTGCTGTTAGGCTGAAGTTGATAATCTCTTCTTCTACTGAATTTAACAACGCTCTTGTCCTCAGCTCAGACCTGTGCTTAAAAAATCAATTACAACTCAATCAGTGTAGTTCTAAATGTATCATTAATCTTCCAAAGTGTTTCTTTATTGGATAGTACATTGCCAAAGAACTGATCAGAAAAAGAGAGAACTGTTGTCATGTGCCAGTTACTTTCACATCTTCAATTTTCTTTTTCTATGCAGCAGTATGTAGGAACACTACTTGGGGCTATAGGCTTTGATGTTTAGGTTGATTGGTGGATTGGATGCTAACATGAGAGATGGTTCTAATGTGCTTATATGTACATATATATTGATATATTCCCTGTGTAGAGCTCATTGAGTGCCACGTGCTTCATATTTTTTATTTCCTATGTTATTATTGCTCTAGTTAATCATTGTTTCATACTTCCACTTTCTAGTCCCAAGACCTCATCTCTCATTTGAAGCTCAGTTGGTTGCTGGAAAGTCTTACGAATTTGGTAGTATCAATGCCCCTGAGCAACCAGAGCCACTTTTACAGCTTTCTGGGATAAATTATGGCAAACAGAAACACAGTGCAGAGCTGAAGTATCCACAAAGGATACGCAGACTCAATATCTTTCCTTCAAGTAAAACTGAGGTAGTGTATGATTGACTATATTGCACCTTGTGTACAAGAGGAGAATTACTTTTTCATGAAATTTTTTTGAAATCCTTTCCATATGTAAAATCACCTTTGAATCCATAGCACACAACGCCTACGTTTTTCTTATATTGATCTCCATGGATCGTAGGAATTTCAGAAGTCTTGTTGATGGAACAATTTGCAGCATAAATTAGTTAATACATGGTCAATGAGTCTTGTAGCTCATGTCACATGACTTGTAGCATCAACCTTAAACATATTAGCTCTATGAATCTTTGGATTCCCCTGGTTTTGCATCTTAATTCTTCAGAACTGACGCTAAGTTTAAATTGATAAAATTTGATATTTACCTTTATGTCCTTTATGAGTTTGGTATCTGTTGTAGCATGAGAAGTGGATAGGCTAATGTGGGAAAACAAATTCGTAAAACTCTACTAAATTGAAAGAAAATTATTGAATAACAATGTTGAGTGAATTCAGGATTAAAGAGGAAAGTTCAGTCTAATAAGAGTAGCTCTTAGTATTAAATAACAATGTTGAGTGAATTCAGGATTAAAGAGGAAAGTTGAGTCTAATAAGAGTAGCTCTTAGTATTTCATGCTACCTGCCTTTAGTATTTGAGCTTTTTTTTTTTTCACATTTTGTCTTAATGAAGTGCTACACTTTGACATCACAAATTGAGTTTTAGCATTAAGTGGAGTTGAGGTTGTCTATGCATTATATTGCTATTTTTCTTATTTATTTAATTTTGAAACTGTAGTTAAGTTCTAATTTTGTTTGGTAGCAGGATATGCAGCCTATTGATCGCTTTATAGTGGAAGAGTATCTGTTGGATGTGCTTTTCTTCCTAAATGGCTGGTTTGTAAACTAACATTCACACATTTTTGCTACTTTGCATTGATCTCTTTCATAAACTTAATCAGAAGTTTGCTAATTTTCTCTCCATCAGTAATAAGCCCTTGTTTATCGATTGTAAGAAGTAACAAAATGCATGATTATTAAACCAAGATGACATGGTGGACAGTGGGACACTAAGATTGATGCGACTTGAATATTGGATGGATAGCTTAATTGGGCACTACTCCTGGAGTAACTACTTGTTCTTGCATGCATTCTCTTAGTTTTATTTGGGTGTGGTCCAGTTTGATGTCATTCCATACTTCATTGATTTTTTGTCTTGTCATCAATTTATGTGCTTGAATAATTGCTTATTACTTCCTGATATTTTCTTTATCTTTCCTATATGTACTTTAAGTTATTTCTGTTTCTTGGTTTATGCAAAGCTAGTCGAAAGGAATGTGCATCATACATGGTCGGTCTTCCTGTGCCTTTCCGCTATGAGTATCTTATGGCCGAGACTATTTTTTCTCAGGTAACATGTTATATACATGATGCTGTTTGCAAATTTCCCAATAATTTCTCTTTTAGTTTTGTTACTCCTACAAATATGTGGTTTAGATGAGATTTTTGTTGCCCAAATTTATGTTACCATTACCACTAACATGTATGTTATGTTGATTCACTATATTGCCTCTTTATGCATTATTATTTGAGGTTTCGATCAAAATTATCTTCACAAGTTACTTCAAGGTATTAAGCTTCAATACATCGTACCTTGTTCCTTTTTTTTTTAAAGTATGATCTCCGTTTGATGTCAATATGAAATATTTGAATAAATTTAAATGGCCTCTACTTTCGTTTAAAGTGTAATTTTTATGTTTTAGGGTGTTGGAGAGACCATTTGTTTTTCTTGTTAGTCAAGATGCACTTTATTGGCTTTGTTAACTATTACAGATCATAATAGTCTGCCATATGATCTTCATTCCTTTTGCAGTTGCTTTTGCTGCCAAAACCACCCTTCAAGCCAATATATTATGCATTGGTTATTATGGACCTGTGTAAGGTAACTGGGACTTCTCCTTTCCTCATTTTTGTTTTTGGGATATGTTGTCTAATTATTAGACAAGCTATACTAAATGTGACATCTTATAGCATTATAAAGGTTTTTGACAATATTCTTTATTCTTAGGCTCTTCCTGGGGCCTTTCCTGCAGTTGTAGCTGGTGCAGTTCGTACACTTTTTGAGAAAATAGCTGAGTTGGATATGGAGTGTCGTATACGATTCATCCTTTGGTTTTCACATCATCTGTAAGTCTATACTTTAGGAAGTTGCACAATGCACAGAGGCCAAATGTTATACGTTGACCATCTTTTCTAAGCTATGGTGTTTTCTGTCATGTGATGCACTACGGTGTTTCGTGGTAATAAAATATTATTGTTCCCTTGAAGGGTACAAGCTATTTTTGGATCTAATATCCAAATCAATGATGTTTGGAACTTCTAAGTTGACTGAAATTTTTGGGTCCTGAAAAGGCAGAAACTCTTGATGTAGGTTTGAAGGGTGACTCTATGAAAGTGTGAATTGTCTGTTAAAACTTTAACAGTGATAGAGTCCTTGTCTTAAGGCACACAGGCAGTTAGTTGAGAGAGTCCTTGTACTGTTACAAAGTTATTTTTAGAGCTGAGCATGGCTTTGAACAATCTAAAGAT
Organism: Erythroxylum pelleterianum; assembly: GCA_027563865.1. Taxonomy (NCBI): domain Eukaryota; kingdom Viridiplantae; phylum Streptophyta; class Magnoliopsida; order Malpighiales; family Erythroxylaceae; genus Erythroxylum; species Erythroxylum pelleterianum. The sequence continues at coordinate 14,782,532 of JAOQMR010000211.1, forward strand.
AATTGAAGTTTTGCACATCCTACTTATGCATGGCAATACGATGCTTAATGTCTCAAGATAATGGATGCTTGTGTTATGAAGGGTAGATGAATCTGTAGTTGGTTTGATATTTCAGAAACTTTCTTATATAACAGATCAAACTTTCAATTTATTTGGCCGTGGGAGGAATGGGCTTATGTCTTGGACCTTCCCAAGTGGGCTCCACAACGTGTGTTTGTTCAAGAGGTTTTGGAGAGAGAAGTACGTCTATCATACTGGGATAAGGTTAAGCAGGTATATACATTGAATTTCAATATTTATTTGCCTCAATTTTCTGTGAACTCATTAGTCTGCCTTCTACACTGAAAATCAGCTCGGGCTCTTTTACTTTCTGTGAAGCAGGTGCCTTGTTTTTTGCTTTCTGCCAAACTTTGCTTCTACCCATTATCTTTCACAGCCAAAGAATTCAGATTTGTTTGTACTGTTCCTAAATATATGATTGGCATTTAAGATCCATCAGTGCTATATTCCCCAATGTATCCCTTTTGGGTCTTATTTAACATAGTTTGGGCAGCGTGTTGGTCTTTTTCTAATGTGTTTTTTTTTAATGCTTACTTTGTCGGAACCTTTCTTTGTCCTGATGTTACCATTCAATGTAGAGCATTGAGAATGCACCTGCTTTAGAAGAATTGCTTCCACCAAAGGGTGCTCCAAACTTCAGATACAGTGTTGACGATGATAGAGAAAGGACAGTAGAGCATGAGCTTTCTATGGAGCTCAACAATAAGGTGAAGGGACGCCAAACTGTTCGAGAAATAATCTCATGGGTAGAGGAAAGCGTGATTCCTAATCATGGTTGGGAAGTTGCTCTTAAAATTGTTTCTCAAACACTTCTCGACATTGGTTCAAAGAGTTTCACTCATTTGATCACTGTCTTGGAGCGATACGGACAAGTTATTGCGCAATTATGCCCTGATCATGATAAACAGGTCTTGTTAATAGCAGAAGTGAATTCCTATTGGAAGAACAATGCTCAAATGACAGCTGTAGCAATTGACAGAATGATGGGTTATCGACTTCTATCTAATTTGGCTATTGTAGCATGGGTGTTTTCTCCTGGAAATGTTGCGCAATTTAATACCTCTGATCGTCCATGGGAGGTACATCATGAGCTCTCTCTCTCTCTCCACTATTTGCATAAATTGGCTCGTCTGTCTTGCAATAGCTCTATAAGTTGTTATCACACAATGCATGGTGTTGGTCATTGGAGCCAATTATTGTCAAATAAATACTTGTGATAATCCCAAATAAGAACAACTGCAAAATTTTTGAGGAACCATTTTTAGTTTACCCAGAAAGTTCATTCCTCAAAACAGTTGGGCATTAGCCGAGAACCTCTTGTGAAATGGTTAATTGTATATATCTCGTAAGTGTGAAGTTCTATGGTAGGGCTATGATATAACACCTTCATGCAGTTGACAATTAGTCACCATTTGGTATGATAAGAAGTATAAAATGTGAATGAAAAATGTTATATATAACCAATAAAAACTATTAGAAGCTAAGATAGTCATATTTTCTGTAGTTTGTCTAATGTTTGATGATGTTAAAAGAAAAATGTTATGTCCTGACGGGGAGGAAAATCAGCTTAAGCTGGATCTGTTTAGCTTCTCACACAGCTTTCATGGTGCATGATAAGGATCGATACAGCTATCAACTTTAGTTCATAAGCCCATTAATAGTTTGATTCTAACCCATTTCTTGTGATTATACAAATTCTTTAAATTTCCTTGTTATTTTCTGTATGTATATGATTATAGGCTTAAAACTACATGATGAGAACAAGAAGTGGGATTCTGCATAACAGAGTCGCCTGTTCCTGTATCTTCTTTTCCGTGCCGATAATAGTATGGATTATGTGATTATAGATTTTGGAAACTAGACCTTAATGTTTCTATTTACTTCTTTCTCTTGCTGCAGGTGCTTAGAAATGCTGTAAGCAAGAGTTATTACCGTATATGTGATCTAAGGAAAGAAGTATCATCTCTTAAGATAAGTGTTGTAGCAGCTGAAGAAGCTGCAGCCAAAGCAAAAGCAGATTTGGATGCTGCCGAGTCAAAGCTCACATTGGTGGATGGTGCGCCTGTTCTTGGTGAGAATCCTGTGAGAATGAAGCGCTTGAAATCACATGCTGAAAAGACAAAAGAAGAGGAGGTATCAGTTCGTGAATCCTTGGAAGCCAAGGAAGCTCTTCTTGCTCGAGCCCATGAGGAAAATGAGGTAATCATGAAAGATGAGCCGCAGCATCCTTCTGCTTTACACACTTTAATTGTTGGAAATATCACTACTACTTGTGTCATATCATCCAATATTCACTTTAGATATTAAAAGATAAGTACGAGCCTTCTGTATGCAGTGAAAAGAGATGTGGAGGTAAAGGTGCTCAGGCTCTTCTTGACTGTTACATTTGCATATCTGGATTACGTCATAAAGAAATGAAAGAAGTCTTGCTAATCTGATCCATCATGTATTCTTTATCTTTGAGAATCTCTCTGTCCCTACAAGTTATCATCTATAGTAAATTGTTTAACCTTTGATTCATGTGTATCATATTCTGTTGGATTTTTTTTCCAATTCACTAACAGACAGCATGTAATTGAAATGAAACTTTAATTTTCTTTAAATTGACAATTCATTCTTGCAGCTGTTTGATGAAATACTTGTGCTGTCATTTTCTTGTCCTTACGAATGTTGTGATGTCCAGACATTGTTCCTTTCTTTATACAAGAGCTTCTCAAAAGTTTTGGTGGAACGCCTGCCTGATGCATCTGAGGCTCAAACATTGCGTGGATTGAATTCAATTCAAACTGATGAAATGTCAGTTGATCTTGAAGAATCATCAGCAATGGAGGTGGATAATGAGAATGAAAGAACCAAGAAAAGGTTTTTCGGCATCCTGACTCGTGCCCTCCTTTTCTTTTTTCTTTATCCTCTGAAGAATTTATTTAAAAAGTGAAAAGAACTGCCCATTTTACATTTATCTTTTTTTTTTGAAATTTCATTTTACATTTATCTTGTCATAAAGTCAAATTTTATTTGACTCTATTCTTGCAAAAATTTTCGCAGTCAGTCAAACAGTGGGAAGGCAAGTAATGCTTATAATGTAGGTGAAAAGGAGCAGTGGTGTCTTTCGACTCTAGGCTATGTCAAAGCATTCTCAAGGCAATATTCTTCCGAGGTGAATCTGGTTTCCCAACGGACTGTTACCTTACTGACTTCATTTTGTGTTTAATGTGCATGTGTGTCTAATGTGTATGCTCATGATCGTGCATTAATTTGCTATCGTCAGCTTATAAAATTAATTAGGTGATGTGGTACTTGGAAATTTTTGTAACCTAATTTCAGGAATTTTAAAGTTTTTGTAACCTCATTTCATGAATTTTATCATGAATCTCGGTGCTAATTTTTTTTCCTATTATCATGTGGCAGATATGGTCTTACATTGAGAAGTTAGATGAAGAGGTGTTCACTCAAAGTAAGCATCCTCTTTTTTTGAAAGCGGTTTATTCAGGTTTATGTCGCCCTGTAAATGAGGTTTCATCTGGCTAAAGCTTTAAATTTGGCTATTTATACCAAAAATCTGTTGATGTTTATTATACTAAACTAGAGAAATATTAGAGCAAGAAAATTATATGTGGCCTCAATTAATTAGTTGAATGGGCTCTTAAGCTCTATTTTTGTAGTTTACTGTGCTATGTAAAAGTTCTTCATGAGGTAAAATATCTAGGAAGTTGGGCGTCATAGGTGGAAGCTGATCGTTAATGCTGAAGAAGGGGTGATTACGAAAGAAGTGTATTTGATTTGTCTTTTGATAAGATCGACGAAGTTTGAGTTTGATGAAGTTTGTGGTTTAATAATTATTTAAACCAGTCTTTCTCGAACATTATCATAGGAATCATATATGATTTGATTAAGTTCTATAGAAACATAAATCAACTAGTTTATAAAATTGAAGGTAAGGTATATTTTAATTCTGGAACTTGTCTTTTTGCAATATTAATTAGTATTATAAAATGTTAATTAAATATAAAAGTTTCAATTATTTATCAAATTCTTTTTGAAGTTGACATAAGTACTTAAAATAAATTTATAGATGTGAACACAAATTTTAATAAGTGAAATATTTAATAAATTAAAATTATAGGTTTTAATGTTTTAGAATTGTTCTTGGTAATAATGGATTGCTAGTCAATTGGTTTTAATTTTTGTTTTTGTTTTTAATTATTTGTTTTTTAATTAAAAATGATAAAAGACAGGTTCTTTTATAATTTAAGAAATTGAAAATGCTCTAATATCTAAAATTTTCCAGAAAAATATATTTTTAATTTTTAAAAAATTTCTGACTTTAGCTAAAAAATAATGATGAAATAAAAATAGGAGAATGACTAGAAACCTACTTTGTCTGCGGCATCCCTTTGTCGTCACATCATATTGCCTTATATAGTAAATTTGTCATGGCCGTGACAAACATCTCATGCCATGACAAAGATATATATACATTTTTTTTTGGAATTTACCATGACAAAGATATTCTTCATCCTTTTTGATGCTTTTTTTTGTCTCATCTTCGTTCTAATGCTTTTCCTTCTACTTCATTAAAACAATAGAGTATGAATATTAATAAGAAGATTGAACATATTATGTTTCTGAATCGACCTAAAATCAAATATGAACTAAAATGAGTGTTTTGAGTATTTTAAAGCATTAATCACTAAGTGCTATAAATTAAATGTATCAACAATTAAATACATATCAAGTTTTCCGACACTTAGCTTTTGATCGTTCTCTTGCAAATCGTCAAATTTAAAGTTACAAATTAAAACATTTACTCATTTTCTATATATCTCAAGAAAAGATAATCATAAACAAAGATGAATAACTTTCAAAAAAATCATAACAAGAATTCAACATTCAACGCTTTTACTCATGATCAATCAACATTTATCACCTTTAAGAACTGAGCAATCTAGAGATAGATTTGGACAAAATGTGTTTAAACAAGATAGATTCATAGGTACACTTAAATAACATTCATAATCATGACATTTCACAATTTTGCATACTATTTCATTTCTCCACCATTAAGTCATGCATAATCATGAATTAAAGGACTTTTCTAAAGTTGTAATGTCGGCAAAGGTAAGGTGAGATGTATTTTGGGTAATGTAGCATAAAAACAATCAAGCTAGTGAAGCAAAGTTAACACCAATGAAACATCAAGCACATAAGCTAACATTTATTCAAAACTGGGTACCATCAGCTATGTTTAATGTAACAATTATATATATTTTTAAAATGCAACAATTATATTTTACAGCTCAAATTCAAGCTCACACACCATAAACCACATGAAGCATTATCTATTAGAAGAAATCACTTGTAAATTTATTAATAACAATACATTGAAACTATAAGGAGTAATCTTTCAAAAACTTCTATCTCATATGCAACACACTTAATTCACCTATTCAATACAACATTAGGAGGAGAAAACAAATGAACACATTTTCAAAAAAAATGTATTTACTCCTTGATACTTTTATTCAAACATTGTTTCTCTTTTTTATTTATTTTAATAAAAATTGGAAGAAGCAACATCGACAAGGTAATTTCACTGATAAAATGTAAAATGACATTCCAATAATAACAACCATCCCATAAATATGTACACCCCTACACTTATAATTTTGTACATCCACAGTTATCAACAATTAACAAATACTCCACTAGCTTTAAGGTTTAGGTAGGACATTTGATTTAGTTTAAAGCATCTAATGTAGTTCGTAGAAAATAAAGATTAATAAAGCTCAAAGGGGCTTAACAAAGAAAGATTCATATCAATGAGTAGGCTATATGGTTAATATAGCTTGCAAAAACAAATAATGCTTATATCATTTTCATGGTCACGCATGTGATAAAAAATGTGATCTTGGATAGAAAATCAACGCCAAGTTAGGATGTACATGTCATGAAGGTTATACATAAATAAAAGACAATGAGATTGATATGGATGTGTCAGTCTATAAAGCTCAAAATCTCACTGGCTTTTGTCTACCACTGGTTATTACTCTTCTAAAGATAATGCATACTAACCAATCACAAGAGCAAAAGTAAATTCTAAAGTTGCTATGGATTTTTGTATTCAATTCACACTTTAATTATGACAATAAGTCTTAAAAGCAATATAAAAAGATAAAATGTTTGATTTTGTTTATTTCATTTTGAAAACGCCTAAGAAGCCACATAAGCAACCAATAAGCTCAAAAACATGTATAAAAAAACTAAGATCCCCACTTCCACTCCCACACTTAAAACTTATATTGTTCCCCTTGTAACATCAAATACAAGAAATGGAGCATTTAATGAAAATAACAAATGCAAAAATGTAAATAAATAGAAATCAACTTCTCTTGGGTTGCCTCCTAAGAAGTGTCTTTGTTTATCGTTGTTGGCTTGACTCTGTCATTTGCGTCTTCCAACATCAACACTCCCATATCCTCCGTTTGGAAGCCTTCATAATACGGCTTCAAGCGATGACCATTCACTTTGAATGTCTTGTTGGTTTTTAGACTTCGTAACTCTACTGCACCAAAAAGAAAAAACTTCGTAACTCTATTGCACTAAAAGGAAAGACATGAGTAACAACAAACGGACCAACCCAACAAAAGCGCAACTTCCCTGGGAATAATTTGAGCTTAGAGTGATATAGCAACACTTTCTGAGCCACCGAGAAGCTTTTCCTTAAAATCATCTTATCATGAAAGCCTTTGTCCTCTCCTTATATATCATTGCATTTGATAGGAGTCATTCTGCATCTCCTCCAACTCTTGTAGTTGCAGTTTCCTATGTACACCCACATCATCCAAATTCATGTTGCATCTTTTTATAGCCCAATGCACCTTGTGTTATAACTCTGCCAAAATGTGACATGGCTTCCCAAACACCATTCTATATGGAGACATCTCGATTCGTGTTTTATAAGCTATCCTGTAATCCCATAGTGCATCTTCTAGCCTCATACCCTAATCCTTTCTATTGGGCTAAACTGTTTTCTCCAGAGTTGCCTTGATTTCTCGATTTGACGCATCAACTTATCCGTTGGTTTGAGGACGGTAAGAGGTGAAAACCTTATGCATGATATGATATTTCCTTAATAGTGTTTCCATCATTATGTTGCAAACATGGGTTCCTTTGTCACTAATGATTTCCTTTGGCATCCTGAACTTGGAAAGGATGTTAACTTTAATAAAATCTGCAACAATTTCGGTATCATTAGTTCTGGTGGCTTTAACTTCCACCCATTTAAAAACACAATCGACTGCAAGCAATATATAATTAAAACCAAAAGATGGATGGAAAGGTCCTATAAAGTCAATGCCCCAATTGTCGAAAATTTCACAGAAAAGAATAGGAGTTTGTGGCAATTGATCCTTACAGGACAAGTTACCTGATCGTTGGCACCTCTCATATAACTTACAGAAGATGTATGCATCCTTGAACAATGAGGGCCAGTAGAAATCACCCTCCAAAACTTTATGGGTCGTCCTCTTTAATCCAAAGTGTCCTCCACATGCATATGAGTGGCAAAAGGCTAAAATTGAAGGTGTTTCTCTTTCAGGCACACACCTCCTTATGACTTGATTCGCATGGTGCCTCCATAGATACGTGTCATCCCAAAAGTAGTACTTTGCTTCATTCTTCAACTTATCCTTTTGAGCCATTAACAAAACAACAGGTAATTTGTTAGTAACTAAGAAATTCACAATATTTGCATATTATGGTGGTGTCATATTGGCAAAAAATATTTATTCATCCAAAAATGTTTCTCTCAAAGGGATGTCATATTCTTCTTTGATCAAGGGCTAAGGTGATCGGTAACCACATTTTCTGCCCCTTTTTATCTCTTATCTCCAAGTTGAACTCTTGAAGAAGGAGAATCTATTTGATCAGCCTTGCTTTTGCGTCTTTCTTCGTGAGTAGGTTTTGTAAAGCTACACGATTAAAATAAACAATTACTTTAGCACCAAGAAAATATGATCGAAATTTTTCTAAAGTAAAAACTACAGATAAAAGCTCTTTTTAGTTTGTGGAATAGTTTAATTGAGTTAGACTGAGAGTATTCGAAGCATAATCAATGACATGTAAAGTTTTGCCTACTTCTGTCCTATAACCGCCCCATTGCATAGTCACTTGCATCACACATGATCTTGAAGGGGAGGCTCCAATCTGGGGGTTGAATCACCAGTGGGGATTTCAACAGCTTCATAAGTTTGTTGAAGGCTTCCTTACACTTATCATTGAACTTGAAGGAAACATCTTGTTGTAACAACTTGCATAACGATGCGGCTATCTTCAAAAAGTCCTTGATGAATTTACAATAATAACCTGCATGACCAAGAAAAGAACACACTTCCCGCCCATTTTAGGGGTAAGGTAAAGAGGAAATGAGATCAACTTTAGATTTATCTACCTCTATACCCCTAGTAGATATAACATGTCCTAAAACTATACCTTGATCTACTATGAAATGACATTTTTCCTAATTTAGCACAATGTTAGTTTCAATGCATCATTCCAAGACAACAAGCTTCTCAAGGCATTCATCAAAGGAAGAACCATAAACACTAAAATCATCCATGAATACCTCAATGATTTTCTTAACATACTCAGAAAAATGCTCACCATATATCTTTTGAACATAGTTGGTGCATTGCATAATTCAAATGGCATCCTTCAGTAAGCCAATGTACCGAATGAACATGTGAAGGTGGTTTTTTCTTGATCTCTCGGTGTGATCGATATTTGAAGATAACCTAAAAAGCCATCTAGAAAACAGTAATACTCATAACCATCCAATCTGTCAAGCATTTGATCAATAAAGGGAAGGGAAAATTGGTCTTTATAAGTCACTGAGTTCAATTTCCTATAATCAATACAAAGTTGCCACCTGGTTCGCACTCGGGTGAGAACCAACTCACCTTCCTGATTGGTCATAACTGTGATTCTAGACTTCTTTGGAACCACCTAAATAGGACTTACCTACTTATTGTCGAAGATTAGGTAAATAACTCCAGCATCGAAAAGCTTGAGCACTTCCTTCTTCACAACTTCCATTATCAGAGGTTTCAACCTACGTTGAACTTGCCTTGTGGAATTGACTTCCTCCTCTAACAAAATATAATGCATGCATATAAAAGGACTTATTCCTTGGATTTCTATGATCGTCCATCCGATGACCTTCTTATGCTCCCTTAATATTCGAACCAACCTTCCTTCTTGATTCGAAGTTAACTCTATTGAAATGATTACTGGCAGAGTCTACTTATCTCCCAAATCGGCTTGCTTGAGGTGTGTGGGGAGTGGCTTTAGTTCCACTTTAGGTGTTTACACATCAGAAGGTAACAACTGTAAGGTTTCGATCATGTATCTCATCCATAATATATATCAAATATATGCAGCAGAAAATAAAATGAAACCTCAAAAACTAGATCTACTCATACATATAGATATAGAAAACAAAAACATGAAATGTAAGATGTTTACATACCTTTCTGACGATCTCCTTCGTTCTTTAATCTTCTCCACGTTAGGTTGTCGTAAACCATAACGATCAACGTAGACCGTCTTTAATGAAAGTCCACACAAAGATAGAAGGATGAAACCTCACTATAAGATAACTAGAATTCTTTCTTTGCACTAGCAAAGACAAGAACTCTTGTGATGGTTAAAGAGAAAAATATTGTGTGTGTAAGAAAGAACTTTTTTTTCACTTATGTCTTACACAAGATGCACGAAAATCATCTATATTTTCTGCACGATTTGGCCTTCCATAACCCTCATCACAAATGGAGAGTTATGAGAAGTTAATGATCATGAATAGCATGCATTAATGGAAGTTATTGGAAATTAATGACCATGAATAACATGCATTAACGGAATTTTGGGAAGTTAATGACCAAATTGGCAGCCAATAACACTTGTTTCTAATCCATTCCATGCAATATTTTCTACCACGATCACATCACGATATAATCCTGAAACACTCTTTCATATCTTGAATCACCATTCAAGACTATTTTACTCATCCTTCAGATCTCTTATGTGTGTGATCCATTAGGTTCCCAGTTATATTGGTCACTTGAATTAACACTTAATTTAAGTAAGTTAAGAGCGGTATCTAGCAACACGTCATGACCCCCAATTGACATGAAAGTCATTGGTTTGATTATGAACCCTTACATATGCAATGTTGACATGCAATTCGTCCTTTCACCATCTATACCCCACTTGGTTCAGAGTGTGGTCAAAGTGTTAATTCCCACTAGACTGACTATGTCACATCTAGTCTAAGTGATATTAGATCTTGTTTTGAGGATCTTATTACTCTATGTATCATTTATGACTCTCTTCATGACACATATCTGCTCTGGCCAGAGATTCTCGAGTAATGACCTCGACAAGAGGTCGTGGGTATCATCTCCTTCTGTCAGGAGTGGTGAATCCTTTATTAGCTACTCAATTACCTCTGAATACCTCAAGTTGTACCCAATCACCACCCTATGAGTAACTCCTGAAAGACACCGATGAATGGAGTAAAAGTACATGATCAGTATATGAGATATCCTTGAGTACCTCAAGTCAAAGGATACTTGTATCATTGTTGTAATGAGACTATCATTGACACTAGAATAGAATATCTATATGATTGTCTCATAGTAGGTCAATCCAATGTACTTACTACCCCTAGTAAGCATCCATATTTTAACTCTAAACAACTCATGTCTACAACTTATGAGATCTACTGCTTGATCCAATCAAGGAGTATAACATGTGCTAGTCTATCCGGATTAATGATATCACATCTTATTAATCCTATCAATAGGGAAAGTTTAGATACTAACATAATTACACATGATAGGAATCTCATTATCATGATCTCATCATGATTTCCTCTATGCTATGTTTTGTATCAAGGACTTCATTAAATCAATTTAAGATCAACTCAAATCTATAAAAGTATGAACATCGAAATAATGAAAAATGTTTTTATTAATTATAAAATGATTTGTACAATAAGTGCTAAAGGTGATTGCCTTTAGAGCACTTCTCTAACAAACTCCCACTTGCACTAAAGTCAATCGCCTTGATATCTAATACTATAGGCGTGTACATATGACATAAAACTCTTTTGGGAAATAGGTTTAGTCAACGGATCAGCTATATTATGATCGGTAGGAACTCTCTCTATCTTGACATCATTTCTACCAATGATCTCTCTTATCAAATAGTAGCGCCTAAGTATATGTTTGGACTTCTGATGAGACCTCGGTTTCTTCGCCTGTGCTATAGCCTCGTTGTTGTCACAATACAACTACACTGGGTTAGCGATGCTCGAAGCCACACCAAGTTCTATGATAAACTTCGTGATCCAAGCTGCTTCCTTTGCCAGTTCTAAAGTCGTAATGTACTTTGCCTTTGTCGTCGAATCTGCAGTCGGCCTTTTTTTGGAAATTTTTCAACTGACTGCACCACCATTCAATGTGAATATATATCTGGACTGAGATCTGGAGTCATCCCTATCGGATTGGAAACTAACATCAGTATACCCGCTTACCAAAAGATCACCTTCTCCATATACCAAGCATACATCTTTAGTTCTTCTCAAGTATTTAAGGATATTCTTGACAGCTACCTAATGACCATCACCAGGTCTGACTAGTATTTGCTAGTAACACTTATAACATACGATATATTAGGTCTAGTACATAATATAACGTACATGATTGATCCTATAGCTGAAGCATAAGGAATCAAACTCATGCGAGTCCTCTCATCTTGTGTCTTTGGACACTTAGATTTAGACAGTGTAATCCCATGTACCATGGGAAGACAACTCTCTTGGACTGCTTCATGCTAAACCTCTGTAGCATCTTGCCTATGTATGTAGACTAAGAAAGACCAAGCAACCTTTTAGATATATCTCTATAGATCCTTATCCCCAAAATATAAGTTGCTTCTCCAAGGTCTTTCACAGAGAAGTTCTTAGCTAACCAAATTTTGAATGATTACAAAGCAGATACATCGTTTCCTATTAGTAATATGTCATCTAGTTATAGTACAAAGAACACGATTGCACTCCCACTAACTTTCTTATACACATACGGTTCATATAGATTTTGTGAGAAACAAAACTCTTTGATCGTCTCATCAAATCGGATATTCCAACTCCTGGATGCTTGCTTCAATCCATAAATGGATTTCCAAAGCTTGCATACCTTTTCTCCATTTATGGATATGAAACCATCAGGTTGCGTCATATACACATCCTCGATTAGGTTTCCATTAAGGAAAGCCATCTTCACATCCATTTTCCATATCTGATAATCATAATGAGCGGCAATGGCTAGGAGTATCCTAATACTAGGCTAAACATTTCGTCATAGTTAATACCTTGTCTTTGATGATAACCTTTAGCTACAAGCCTAGCTTTATGGGTAACTATGTTACCCTCCATGTCAGTTTTCTTCTTGAAAACTCATTTGCATCTTATGGGTTTTATCCCTTTGGGTGGGTCAACCAAAGTCCATACTTGGTTTTCATATATGGAATCCATTTCGAATTTCATAGCTTGAAGTCATTTGTCAGATTCTGAACTCTTCAGAACCTCTTCATAGGTAGTAGGCTCATCATCTTCTATGAACAATACGTCGTTAAGTTCACTTATGAAAAATCCATATCTCTCAGGAACATGACGTATCCTACCTGACCTACAAACTTCTTGTGTCAGAAGGTTGAACTATTGTTTCATCTTCATGAACGATAGTCTCTAGTCTAGGCAGTTGATTTGTGTCTTTTTAGAATTGATATCCTATAGTTTCCTTAAGATATCCTACAAACAGACACCTGTCAGATTTAGCTTCAAGCTTATCTGACTGAATCCGCTTCACATAAGCAGGACAATCCCAAACTTTTATATGAGAAAGGTAGGGTTTCTTGTTAATCCATATCTCATATGAAGTAACATCAACTAACTTGGATGAGACTTTGTTTAATACATAAATAGAAGTTTCGAGTGCATACCCCTAAAAGGATTTTGGTAAATCCACTAAACCCATCATAACCCTCACAATGTCTAATAAGGTTCGGTTTATCCTCTCGGCCACACCATTGTGTTATGGAGTGTAAGGTGGAGTCCACTAGGACAATATTCTATTATCCCTAAGATAATCCAAAAACTCTTGGCTTAAGTATTCACCACCTCGATCCGATCGAAGTGATTTAATACTTCTCCCAAATTGTTTCTCAACTTCATTTCTAAATTCTTTGAACCTTTCAAAGGCTTTAGACTTATATCTCATAAGATTCACATACTAATATCGAGAATACGAAACCACCTTTGGCATGTATAGACATCGGACCACATACATCAGTATATATTAGGTCTAAAAGTAATAACATGCCTTTTTCTGCTTCAATGACTCCAAACAAGCCTTACAATTTCTCTTCCAGTGGCCATCCTTGCCATAGTGGAGGCAAGTTCCCTTTAAGGAAGTTTTATTTGCTTTCTTGACACCTCCCTTAGGCCCTGCAGACTTCTTCTTCTTTTGGCTCTTTTTCTTCGAACCAGAAGAGTCCACCAGCATCACAACCTTGTCTTTGCAGACAGATGACTCAACTAGCTTGAGCATGTTGACCAGCTCTAGAATTGTGTTGGATATATTATTCATCCGATAGTTAAGTACAAATTATGAGTAACTATTAGTTAAACTTGTCAGAATTAGGTCAATACTTAATTCATGATCCAAAAGAAAACCCAAAGAGGCCAACCGCTCGATGTAGCCATTCATCTTCAGTGTGTACTACACTGGAGATGTCCCCTTAACCATCTTGGAGCGGAAGAGCAATTGCGAAGTCTCAAACCTTTCAGACCTTGCTTGCTCATCAAAGAACTCCCTAAGATGATAGACTATAAGTATGAGCATCCATAGCCTCGTGCTGCTTTTGCAGCTCTGGTGACATAGTGACTAGCATAATACAACTAGCTATCTCACTATCATCGAGATGCTCCCCATATGCCCTCTAATCATCATCAGAAGAATTAACAGTAGGGGGATCGAGAAGTGGTTCTTCCAAGACATAACCAAACTTCTCGGACTTGAGAACTATTCTCAAGTTCCTGAGCCATTCATGGTAGTTTGGTTCAGTCAACTTGTTATCTTCCATCAATGATCTTAGATTCATACTAGTACTCATGGTGTTGACTTGAGCAATAGCAACTTTTCGTCAAAGAGAGAAAAATCAAAATGTACTTAAATGCATGTTTACAAGGAATTTAATAACATGCATTATGACTCCCGCTATTTTTCACAAATTCAGAACCCTTAATATAAATATGAGAGAACTCGTAGAGAAATTCTCCTAGTTGGTCGATATCCAATATCCCTAAGAATGACCTTGGGTTTGCCCAACAAGCCACCTTTGTTCAACCGGTAGGTATCGATCATACCAATTGCATCTCCAATGCAACTATCAAATATAGTGCTATCAACTGTTGATGTGTGCACTCTCTTTAGGCTTTCGACTCTTGACATGTGTACATCTAATATACACTAACCAAGTTCATCTCTGTTCATGTTAATTTTGAGTTTGCCCAACAAACCAACGCTTCTAGTTAAAACCAACCCATTAATTCGAAAATCCTATTTCTATGGCTCGAACATATCCGTGTAAAGCGGGCTTAGGTTTACCCAATAACCCTAACTTTAAAAGGACTCTGGTTCTCGCCATATTAAAGGAAGACGTTAGTTTTAATATTCTAAGTTGGGGGTTTGACTAAGGTCTCATCTAACTTAGATGGTCTTATACATATAACTCATATATATATATACACACACACACACACACATATAGTTACTATAACTACATGGCAGATATGGACTACTCAATCAAATTGAGCCTAAGCCCATAACCATCCATCATACAAGCCCACTATTTTTCTCCTAACCATGCATTCTCTAATGCATATATGTAAACACATTATTTTGGTTATGAAATCATATGGATCCTAACATGAAAGCTCAACCCAACACTTGGATCTAAGCCAATCTAATACTTAGATTTATTATCTTCCTTTTACTAACTTGGCTAAAATTACTATTGTATGTTATTTCATTTGGAATTAATATTAATCTAATTAACATGAATTCCTAATTCCAGAAATTAATTCATAATTAATTTACCTTAAAATAATCATTTGATGTCCAAAATTAAATAACTTCAATTTTGTCACACATGCCAATTTTTCTAGTCTTACTAGAAAATCTATTGCTCTACTAAAATTGATGAAAATTAATTTTTATAATTTCAAAAAATTTTCAGAACATCAAATCATCATTACAAGCATCTCTAGGTTATTTCTTGATGATCAAAATAATTTAGGAATCACCCAAAAATTATTATGATCTCCGAAACACCAATAAGACACCAAAAGCGACAAATATAACTTCTAAATTTTTTCTGGAAATCAAATTTCGATAAGAATCATTTAGGCATGCATCAAACATCAAATTAACACATTTTTATCTCATAAAAATATTTTTTAAGATTCTAGAACCGAAATATAAACATTCAAAAACATCAAACAAAATAGATCCTACAATTTTTGGAAAACTATCTAGATCTGGAAAATTGTCTGATAAAATTATTTAAAAAATTTAATAATTATAAAAAATTACAGAGGCATGAAAACATCCCAAATATGTTCACATAATTTTTCCAGAATAAAAATTCTTGAAAAATCATGTGTAACCTCATCAGTTTAGACAATAGACATCAAATGCCCAACAGAAAGACAAATTTCATGTATGTTCTTGTAAATTCAAAATTAAATATTTTAATCACATTAAAAATATTTTTAATCATACTGAATCATTCACTTACATCTTATGAATAGACTGGTGAAAGAAAAACGTGAAAATCATTTTTCTATAATTAATATCGAACAAAACATTATAGGACTCTAAGTTGTCACAACCATGAAAACAATTTTCACATGTCATGTATTCTATATCTAACAAGGCACAAGATGTCTTTGATACCACTATAGGGTTCTGATCATGCATATGATACATCATATATATCAAATATATCCAGCAAAAAATAAAACGAAACCTTAAAAACCAAATCTACTCGTGCATATAGATATAGAAAACAAAAATATAAAATATAAGATATTTACATACCTTTCCGACGATCTCCTTTGTTATTTAATCTTCTCCGTGTTAGGTTGTCATAAACCAAAACGATCAATATAGACCGTCTTTAATGAAATTTCACATGAAGATAGAAGGATGAAACCTCACTAAGAGATGGCTAGAATTCTTTCTTTATGCTAGCAAGGACAAGAACTCATGTGAGAATTAAAGAGAAAAAGAGTGTGTGTGTAAGAAAGAACCTTTCTTTCACTTGTGTCTTACATAAGATTCACGAAAATCATCTCTATTTTCTGCACCATTTGGCCTTTCATAACCCCTATCACTAATGGAGAGTTATGGGAAGTTAATGTTCATAAATAACATGCATTAATGGTCATGAATAACATGCATTAATGATAGTTATGGGAAATTAATGACCATGAATAACATGCATTAATGGAAGTTTTGGGAAGTTAATGATCAAATTGGTAGCCAACAACACTTGTTTCTAATCTATTCCATGCAACATTTTCTACCACGATCACATCGCGATACAATCCCAAAACACTCTCTCATATCTTGAATCACCATTCAATACCATTTCACTCATCCTTCAATCTCCTATGTGTTTAACCCATTAGGTTCCAAGTTATGTTGGCCATTTGAATTAACACTTAATTTAAGTAAGTCAAGAGCAATATCTAGCAACATGTCATGACCCCTAATTGACTGAAAAGATTGTGGTTTGACTACGAACTTCACTCATCCTTCAATCTCCTATGTGTTTAACCCATTAGGTTCCCAATTATGTTGGCCATTTGAATTAACACTTAATTTAAGTAAGTCAAGAGCAATATCTAGCAATACGTTATGACCCCTAATTGATTGAAAAGATTGTGGTTTGACTACGAACCCTTCCTTACGTAATGTTGCCAGAGTATGATCAAAGTGTCAACTCCCACTAGATTAACTACGTCACATCTAGTCCAAATGATATTAGATCTTGTCCTGAGCTCTCATTACTCTATGTATCATTGAAGAATCTCTTTATGAAACATATCTGCTCTATCTAGAGACTCTCAAGTAATGACCCCGATAAGAGGCCGTAGGTATCATCTCCTTCTATTAGGAGTGGTGAATCCCTTATTGGCTACTCAATTACCTCCGAATACCTCAAGTTGTACCCAATCACCACCCACCCTATGAATAACCCCTGAAAGGCACCGATGAATGGAGTCAAAGCATATAATCAATACCCGAGATATCCTTGAGCACCTCAAGTCAAAGGATACTTACACTATTGCTATGATGATACTATCATTGACACTAGAATAGAATATCCATATGATTGTTTCATAGTAGGTCAATCTAATGTACTTACTACCCTTAGTAAGCATCGATATGTTAACTCTAAACAACTCATGTCTACAGTTTATGAGATCTACTGCTTGATCCAATCAAGGAGTATAACATGTGCTAGTCTATCTAGATTAATGATATCCCATCTCATTATTCCTATGACTAAGGAAAGTTTAGATACTAACATAATTACATATGATAGGAATCTCATTTTCATGATCTCATCATGATTTACTCCATGCTATGTTTTGTATCAAAGACTTCATTAATTCAATTTAAGATCAACATCAAATCTATAAACATATGAACATCGAAATAATGAAAAATGCCTTTTTTAATCATAAAATGATTTGTACAATAAGTACTAAACGTGATTTCCTTTAAAGCACTTCTCTAACAACTTCTGGTAAGATTCAGTTAACTCCATGAAGGCGAAATCATACCTTTTTGGAGAGCCCTCTAATGATTCCAAAACAGCTGTCATTTCAACCAACTCTTCTCCCACGTTAACATTATTATTGCCTTTTGCTTCCATACACTTAAGTCAAGAAAATAATGATCCTTGCAACTCATAAACATTTCTTGTACTAAAGGATCAATCACATCAATAGAGAAAACATAATGATCATCATAAGGATGTTTCATGGCATTAAAAATGTTAAAATGAATCACTTTCCCATCAGATTCCATCGTAAGGGTGCCCTCACAAACATCTATCTTAGCCTAAGCCGTATTGAAAAATGGTCTCCCCAACAAGATAGGTATGAGATTGTACGAAGTGTCATCATTCATATCAACAGCATAAAAATTAGTAGGAAATACTAACTTATTCACCTACATCAAAACTTCCTTAACCACACCATCAGGGTAAGCGTTAGTGTGACTAACTAATTGTACGATAGCACCTGCTTGTTTCAAAGGGTCCAAATTCAAGGAAGCATAAATTGAACGAGGCATAACATTAATTGAAGCTCCCAAATCCAGCATAGTTCTATTAATCACAGTGTTACCAATTTTGCAAAGAATGGTGAACATTCCTGGATCCTGGCATTTTGGAGGTATCTTCTTCTTAAAAACCATAGATATATTCTCACCCATCGTCACCTTTTCATCACCTCTCAACTTTCTTTTATGTATACACAATTCCTCAAGGAATTTTGCGTACCTCGGTACTCGCTTAATTGCATCTAGTAAAGGAATGTTCACTTCCACTTTTCGAGAAGTCTCTAATATCTCCTTGTCTTTCTCCTCCTTATTCAATCTTTCCAATTTGCTAGGAAAAGGTGGAGGGTTAGTTTTAATGATATTAGGGATTTGAACTTGTCTTCTTTTTCCAACTCCTCGATCTCTTCTTCATTAGCAATCCTTGGTGGAGTTCTCTTGGGACCCTCAATCTCCTTTTTGCTCCTCAAAGTTATAACACTGACATTCTTCGGGTTCACCTCAGGTTGAGATGGCAGTTTTCTTCCACTTTGTGATTCTGGATGGTTGATCCTCACTGCCATATGAACCATTTGGTTTTTCAAATTTTGTATGCTTGATTTTTCCTTCTGCTGAAACTGTTGTACACTATCTTGAAGTTGCTACTATATATACCCTATTGAAATTGCTTCATACTCTATTGAAGTTGTTGTTGTATACCTTATTGAAATTGAAGATTGTTAGCAGTAAAATTCTTGATAAAATCTTCTATAGATGAACCTGAACCGAAAGAAGAAGCTTATTGCCTTTGTTGAAATTGTTGTGATCCTTTTGGCCGATTTTGAAAGTAATTTTGCTTTTGTTCCCTTCGTAACTCAAATTGGGATGATCTCTCTAGCCTGGGTTATACGTTTGGGAGTATGAGTTGTACTAGTCAGGAAAGTTCCTTCCTATAGCATTCACGTATTCCATACTTCCCTCTTGTAGTGTCAGACACTCATCATTCGGATGGCTCGTGTTTGAATATAATCCAAATGCCTTTACTTGTGTTTGTCCAACTACAATTTGTCTAACAGAAGATGTTAGCTCATCTAAACGATGTTTGATAGATGAAACACTCACCTCGTTCACACAATAAACATTGTTATGAGTGCCAAATTATTTAGTATTAGCAGCCATCCACTCAAGTAAAATCTTTTCTTCGATGGGAGTCTTCTTATACAATACCCCATCACTCGCTTCATTAACTAGATTCCTCTCCATTGGTAGCAATCCTTTGTAAAAAACTACCTTTTCATCTCTAGCCAAGTGTTCACACTCTTAACAGGTAGATAAAACAACTAATCCTTCGTTGCATCTTTTTGTGAGGACGAAAAAGCTCTCAACATGATTTGCTCATATGTCACCCTTAGAGGCTTCATGCTCAAACACACGACATCTAGTTCCTTGAGATGCTTATGAGCATCCTCACTTGTACGACCGTGAAAATTAGGCAACAAATGTATTAACCTATACTTAAGCTCAAAAGTAACATGCTCAGCAAAATTAGGAAATGTAATGCATAAAGGTCTTTGGGTTAAGTTCTCATATTCATTATTGTTTCTTTGAATTCAAGTTTAGGTTCTACTTCCGAAGTTGTTCTTACTTCTCTTACTAATCTCAGCAATGCCCTCTCGATCTCCGAATCAAATTGTAAGGGTTCTCCATGAGGAGATCACCAACAAACATTTAAAGATAAGAAAATAACTAAAGAAACGATTATAAACAGATATATACACTGAACACCTACTAAAATCATAAACGAAAATTAAATCACCACAATCCCAAGCAACGATGCCAAAATTTGATAGCACGTGTCAAGTGCATTGTAAAATTTACCAACTCTGCACACTAAAAATTTATAGTTGTGGTGAGTTAGGATCGCATCTGCAGGGAATGTTCAGTTAATTTTTCACAAAGCAAATATTTGATGTAAAGGAAATAAAAAGGGGGTTTTGATTTTATGCGATTTAGAAAACAAAGTAAACTTAAACTAATGATATCAAATTATAGAAAACAATTGAAAACGATGAAAGTGTTGAATATGGGTAAAGCCTAGTTCTTGGATCAATCTCTGCCTGGACACGATTAAACATATCCTATTGTTTTAATGCTTTCACACCTCTCATTGAACTATTGATTGTGGACTAACAATAAATTATGTTAATCCCAATTTTCCCTTAGGTTGTGTTTAATTAATAGACATTTGTTAATTAAACCCAACTACCAAATAACTTAGGAGACGCTCTTTAGATTCAATTGGGCAGCTGCATTATGAAGTAGAAAATGGATCAATATAGGCAATAATCTCACAAACTCGAGTTATCTAATATAAGTTACATTGTTCCTAACGATTCAAGTTTATTAGTGGCTACTAACGAATATCAAATATAACGATTACAAATTATATTCAAAATTCTAGCAATGGGTTCGTGATAAAACAATCCAATAAATGCATTAAGATTATCTTTACAAAACCTGATTCAATCAACATCAAACAACGATAGCAATTCGAAACGAGAGATTCAATATTAAACAAAGATGAGATAAGCTTAGCCATGATCTGGGTGTTGATTTTACCTTCGAACTGGTGTGGGAAAGTTAGCCCTCCATTTTCTCCATCAATCTTCAAGAATCAACCATGAAATTGCCTGTCTTGTTGAAAACTGAAGGAGAATGAAGAAAAACCTATTCTATCCATGATACCCCTCTGCCGTCACAACATATTGCCTTATATAGTAAAAAGCTAGATTAAGAATGGATAGGTGGCAAGAGTCATGGGTGTGACAAGGTGTGTCACGCCCATAACATTGGATGTCATGCCCTTGAAACACTTGTCATGGTCATGAGAACACTCACATCTCATGCCATGACAAAGATATTCTTCATCCTTTTTAGTGCTTTCTTGTCTCATCTTCATTCTAATCCTTTTCCTTCTTGATCCATGAAAGCAATAAAGTATAAATCTCGAGAATATGGCTTAACGAGTATGCTTTCAGCTCATTTTAGCTATTATGCTTCTGAATTGTACCTAAAATCAAATATGAACTAAAGTGAGTGTCTTAAGCATTCTAAAGCATTAATTACTAAATGTCATGGATTAAATGTATCAACAATTAAACACATATCATTCTTTCTCTCTTTTTTTACCATACACAATGGAGTCCTCATTAACAATTATGAAACTTCACTCACCAACACCAATGTATCAAAAACCTTTTTCTACTAATGGGAATTTGATAACCCTTAATTAAACTTCTCATATTCCTTTCAAAATTGCCAAGAATACTTAAAATTGTGCCTCTTGTAAGTTACACATAACAAGTTTTCTTCTCATATATGAACTCTTTGGGTTTGTAGACAAGTCTCTGCCATATTTGACTATAATCAAACCAAAAATATTGCTTGTGGATTCATTAGGATCAAATATTTCTACTGCTTATATAATATATAATCTATATAATAGTTAGTCCCCACTGTTATTAGTTTTAAGGTGTCAATTAAAGCCTAGAACAAGTTAGAAATAAGATACATAAATTGATTTAACATTGGAATGCTCTCCATATTATCATCTTTGATGAACAATTCAAAGGAAGGAAACTTAGTCACCATATATATAAGTAAAGTGGGGACTTGTGGAATGAAGTGATCCTTAAATTAGGGTATATGCATCCAGTAATCTTGCCTACCTTGTACTAAAAGTCAATTCTTGTAAATGTTAAAGTTGTACAATTAATCCCAATTACTAGTAATTATTATTTTAAAATTTCATATATATATATAAGTAAAAATTCTTGGTCATGATTTAGCTCTTATTAGATATATGTTGCATGATTCCCAAATTATCCTACACTCTCAATGCTTTGGGTAATGAATTAAAAGAGCTTGTAGTAATAATTAGCATTCGCGACATATCAACTACATTAAGGACCTTAATGAAAAATTATTTGATGAGGAATTAATTAAAAAATCATGGTGAGTGAAAAGAAGAAGTGTAGGTTACTACTTAATTCACTTGAAAGAGATCAATTTACAAAGTTCAAGAAGGAAGAAATCCTATTGGTTATATTAATTGAAGTTTTGAGATTCGTACCTTACCAGTTGAAAAATGGTACGAAACGTAGTAGTTTGATACCGATTTTCAGTACCAGTTAGTATTGACAATTTTGCCTACTACTGACCAGTTTCGACCTGTATTTAAAATACCGACCTATCGTAAAGTTTAAAAAATTCAAGGACTTGTCTGCAAAAAAAAAACCCAAGAAGATGAAGATGAAGATGAATCCGAGTCTAAAGAGCAAGAAGAAGTGGAAAATGTGAAGACTTCTCTTCTAGATTTGCCTAACTTGGCCTTGGAAGCAATTCTTGATAAGCTCTCGCCAACTGAGTTGTGTACATTGGAAAAAGTATGTGGTAGTTTGAGGGGTATGTGTATGAGTGATCATCTTTGGGAGAAACATGTAAAGCAGAAATGAAGTAAAGTGAATGAAGGTGCTTACAAGGAATGGCAGTGGCGTATGGCTATGGCTTCCAAAAGGAAGCCAACAAGTCTCTTGAATCAAAACAATCAAAAGGGTTTGATAGGAACTCTTGGCAGTTTTTGTCCTTTTTCTTGGATTAAACCAAATTTTCAAAGTACATCAAAAGAGAAAGATAACGAAATAAAAAGAGATAACGAGGAAAAAAAGAGTCTTTACCCTTTGAAAGCCATTGTTGAGGTTTTTGTGGTAGCGATGTTGTTGTTGCTGGGTGGCATGAGAGAGATTGAAGCCAAATTAGGGTTTCAGAATTATCCGACAATTATTAGAGTTTTTGAATTTTGACACAGTTAACAATAATTAGTAATATAATAATTATTATAAATTAATTAAAAATAATAACAATAATTAAAATTTTAAAATAAATTTACGTATTTATTTAAATGAAACTTATTAATTTAAAAATATAAAAAATTTCATTTCTAAAGTGATAAAAATTGATTGCATTTAATTCATAAAAACTTAATCGTATTTAATAATTATTTGTTATATGATGAAATTATAATATTTTAAATATTTTGTATTGTTCTTAATTTTATATTTGTATGATGATTCCTTTTTTTCATATTAATTGTGATTATTATTTATATGTGAAATATCTGAAAATTTTTGTTAATAAAAATAAAAAACGTGTTGTTATTTTAAATTTTTTATTATTATGATTTTTGGAGATATGATTGTTGTAAAATTATAAAGTATAAAATACAATATACTAATGAACTATTTTGTAAATTTTAAAAAAATTCAGGAACTATTTCACAAATTTAAAAAATTGTCCGAAACGGTACTCGGTATAACTGATATCGGTACTGTTCCGTACTATAACCCAATTCGATACTAGGACCAGTACGATAGTGATGCAACTCACCAAGGCAATGGAGACTTGAGGATGCCAATGGGTCCAATTACAAGGTCACGCTCCAAAACGCTGAAGGCACAATTTC